>OX104059.1:33259418-33493180 GCA_944474145.2 Dicrocoelium dendriticum | reverse complement strand
ATCTAGTCGATATTCGATGGCGCGCGCGAGACCCTCATGTGCCCATTTTCGGTGTGCAATAAACGTCTACCCCCCTGTCTTGTCGTTCTCGCTACAATATGATCAATGGGTCGCAGTTCACGTCCACGAAACAAGACAACAAGGAGAAACGACACTTACCTTTGCATTACACGAATGTCCTATCAGTTTAACACCATAGCATTTTTGGGCTTGCCAATCAAGACCAGTATTCTGAATATTTTGTAAAGTAACCTTCGGATTCCGGCCAATCATTCTATTGAAAGAAGGAGACACAGGAGCGATCCATCCCATTGGGAACTCCAGTTCGTCCACGGTGCTTACCCGTGCTGCTCTTTTCGAGTAGAGTAGTGATTACTTGACTGAGTAATCAATGTTGATTATTGTCCATCTGGGCAGGTGTTTCCACACTTATAACTCCGGACCTCAAGGACTGTTTAGCGTGG
This sequence comes from Dicrocoelium dendriticum, assembly GCA_944474145.2. Lineage (NCBI taxonomy): Eukaryota > Metazoa > Platyhelminthes > Trematoda > Plagiorchiida > Dicrocoeliidae > Dicrocoelium > Dicrocoelium dendriticum. The sequence continues at coordinate 33,492,716 of OX104059.1, read as the reverse complement.
CAACTGGCATATGACGTATCCTGCTCAAGTGGCTGTTTTACGCAGAGCACAACTATTGATTTTCCTCACTGTGTTGCATTAGTGGATATGACTTCGTGCACTCGATAAACCGCACCGTTCATCTTACGGAGGGTAACAGTGTTCTAGTGATCACACTGATGCAGCAGAAGCGCACTGTCGCGTATGCAATCAATACATCATCTTCAAACCGCCATATATTGCTTTGGTGTGTTATCCTATGCAACCAGCAAAAGTCTCCCCTACACTGGGTGAGTCAATGTCTGAGGGTCACCAAGAGATCCGGTGTTCTGTATGCATACATACATCCGAAGCTGCGCATATTCTAACAACAGAGAATACAATGCGCTGTCAGCACTACAATGGACTGCTGGCCCCGTCAAAAACGAAAATATTCACAAATGTTAGCTTCGTAAACCCTCTAACACGTACTACTTGGTGAGTAGCCAAGCTATCTGATCAAGTTTGGCACGCATTTCGGGTGCCTTCGGTGGCTGCGCTTACTCATTGACTTAAGATAAATTAGCGAGATGTTTCCTAAATGTCTGACATGGGCTTTTTGTTTGACTCACGGCGTGTTGTTGGATATTACTTGGGGAAGAGTGCGGTCATATTACCCAGAGTGTAGGGAAAACCAGGCGACAGAAACGCACAATCTCTATTGCCAACTAGCAACACGGCTACCAGGCTAGCACACACGCATGCACGCATAGGGGACATTCCCATTCTAAAACCCACCACACATTGTACTCTCGCACGTCGTCACAGCCATGTCCTGATCGTGTTCACTCTGCTATGACTTTCTCGCCGATTTGCGCTCGTTTCTTCAACACCGCTCATCGTACTCTGACCGGGCTGGATTCTTTGGTCTTATCCCCGGAAGCGTGAACAAAAACGGATCTCTCCGCAAAATCGAACTATTCACGAATACGTTCCCAGATCTCTTTGGTTTGGGTCTCGATGCCGTTTGTCGCTCGTGAACCATTCTCGACTTGCTCCGTAGGCTTCGAGTTGCTTTGATGAATTTCCTCCCGGTGCCTTCATCAGTATCCCTCTTCCTAAGTTTCCGTGGGTTTTCCGTTTCATCTGTGATTCTTGCCTTCCGCGTCACTACTATAGATTCCTGTTAGATAGCACTGAAGGTAACACCCAAATTGAGTCATGAGCAGATCGAATTTTGTGGAAAAACCTATTGTTTCATAGACACATATTGTGCTCGCAGTGAGGGAAACCAGATTCAGAGATAATCGGGACAGCAACAGAAACGCTTCTTCCCACTGACGTGAAGGTTCCTCGCAGACCGAATGGGATGGTCATTTACCGGAAGCGTTTCTTGGCAAAGCGGCTTTTCTGATGATATCAGTCTGGCAAGTTATCTGCAAGGGGGTGGGTTGGTGCAGGGAGGCAGGTCAGAAGACAGCTTTTAGCAAATGGGATCAGATTACAGACACTTGATTACTTTGACCAATTCGTTCCACTAACGACGCACTGTGGTGACAGTCTGTATATTGTCATGCTAATTCATGGCGGGAAGCTCAGAGACTTTCGCAGCTGGCTACTAATGTTTATTTATTTATTTATTTATTTAACACTATACCAATTACAATATAATTGGCTGAGTGCCACAACACATAAAAAATAGATAGCATAAAAGGGAAGACAACTGTTAGGGTGGAAGAGTCTCACAGCAACTGCACCATTGTGTACGGTCCTTAGCCATATCCTGCAGCGTTTGCAACCAGGTATGCTTGGAGTCCTTTGGTCCCCAACTCGGGAGTCGGGAACACCCGACAACAGCCAGCTTCATCGTTTGCGCCTTAACACATTGGATCCAAGTTTTATATTTTCATCCTTTTCGTCGCTTCTAAGCCACACCGGTGCTTGCGAATAGGGCTCATCGTGTTAGCCGCTGGGTAGGCATGCGAAGCACATGGGCAAGCCAGCGAAGCCTCCGCAATGAGATAGTGCTATCAATCGATCACCGGAGTTCGTTAGATCTGAAGACTCGCCGAAGGATTTCCTCATTACTGATGTGGTGCTGCCGTCGAACACCAGCAATGCTTCGCAGGCAGCGGTCATCGAAGACTGATAGCCGCTGAACATCGCTTTTGCGAACAGGCCAAGTCTCATAGCAGTAGAGCAGAATCGCTCGTACCGTAGCATTGTAGACTCGTCCATTGAGAGCGATGCTGAGATTACGACGAAGCCACAGGTGACGAAGGTTAGCAAAAGCGACACTAGCCTTGGAGATACGCAGAGAGATCTCATCTGTATAAGCGCCAATACTAAGACAAATCCCAAGATAAACGAATTTGTCAACCACTTCCAACGGATGCCCCGAAAAGGTGAGAGAAGGACATGCGCTTGGCCAGTCCTGTAATAGGACCTTACAATTGGAAGGGGCAAAACTCAACCAAAATTGGGCGGCGGACGTCTCCAGTCTGAGCAGCACATGCTGGGCGGCTTGGGAAGATTTGCAAATCACAGCAATGTCATCGGCGTAATCTAAGTCCCGAAGGCGGTCACCAGGGAACAGCTCAACACCGCAGGACTCAGAGTTATCCAGGGCAGTATCCAGGATCCCGTCCATGGCGAAGTTGAACAGGAATGGTTTGGCTGGGCAACCCTGTCTAAAACTGCTGGTGGTACTGAAAGGGGGCGAAGTGTCTCCGAATGCTCGCACGCGGCCCGATGTTTGATGGTAAATAGCACGCAGAATGCGAATGTACTTCTCAGGTACTTCCCACTTCAGTAAGCAGTGCCAAAGGGCCACTCTGTCAATAGAGTCAAAAGCGGCTCGAATGTCCAAGAATATGACTATGGTTGGTCGACTGAAGGTATGGCGATATTCAAGTATCTGGCGGATCGTAAAGATGTGATCGACGCAACCGCGACCTGGGCGAAATTCAGATTGTTGTTTACGCAAATGCTGTTCCCGTACGCAACTGAGCCTCCGTAAGAGTAAGGCATGGAGCAGTTTGGATGCGACACAAATGAGACTGATGCCACGATGGTTGGAGCAAATGCTCTGGTCTCCTTTTCTGTACACAGGTACAACACCCGATAAATTCCAGTCGGATGGAATGGTTTAATAGTCCAAATCTGTTGAAATAGACATGTCAGTTCGCGAGGGAGAGCTGGACCTCCATATTTGAACAGGGCAGGAGGAAGTTCATCTGGGCCAGGTGACTTGTGGCGTTTTAGTATGCGAAGCTCATTGGAAACCTCAGCCTCTGTCGGTGGAGAAACATCCACGCACCAGGGAGCACTGTGAACCCCGGAAGATAGACTCAGTTGCGCTGCTGGCCAGTTGAATTGATCTTCAAAATGCTCTGCCCATCGAAACAGACGACGGTGATGACTGTGAATTAGTTCGTCGTCATTCTCACACCAAACCTCACTCACTGTTGGTCTTCTGCCTCCCGTGAAGTGAATAGGTTGGAAGAGTTTGCGGGAGTTTCCTGATGAGGCTGCCCGTTCCATCTCAACGACCCGCTGTGTTCACCGAACCTCGCGATCCTCCCTGAGGAGCTGTCTGAGCTCAGCACCTGTGGTTCTGCGTAGTGCGTTGTACTCAACTCCGGCGGGAATTTTTCGACAACTTTCCGTTAACTGGAGAGACGGTGCGGAGATCCAATGATTAACAGCTCGTCTAGTGAAGCCATAGACCAGGGTAACGGACTTTCTTAAAGCGCTCTGGATCTGTACCCAATGTGCCTCAACATCGGAAGATAGAGAACGTAGATTGGAGGCTAATGTGTTTTGAAATGCGCCGAGAACACCTGGAACGGCGAGCTTGTCTGTGTCAAACCGTTTCCGGCAACGCTTTTGCGTGCCTCTAAAACACAGAACGAACTTGGCACACAACAGCGCATGATCCGAACTCAGGTAAGTGTTCCATATTAGCTTGCAGTCCGTTATGCAGCCCAGCCAACGGTAACTAACAGCGATGTGGTCAATTTGCGTCCAAGATTGGTCAGGGGCCGGAGGTCGCCAGGTGGCTCCTTGGCGCTAAGAACGTCGGAAATTGGTGCTGGAGAGGAACAAGCTGTGGTCGGCACACAGTTGCAGGCGTCGATCGCCGTTGTCCGTCCTGCGCGTACCGTGGCTGTGTTGATCCCCAAGTTCGCGCTCATGGAACTCCAGTCTACCGACCTGCGCATTTTGATCACCGGCGAGTATCACGATGTCCGTGCGGCGTTTCTTGCGCAGGAGGTCGGTGAGTTGGCGGTATAACTCGTCTTTAGCTTCGTCTGGATTGCAGTCAGTTGGGGCGTATTTTGCAACAATGAATACGCAGCACCTACTGGTCCTGTGGCTGAAAAATTGCACTGAGCTTTCCAAACGGATCGCACAAAGACGACTGTTGACCGGGAACCAGTCAATGAGCGCTGGCTTAGCACGCGCGCTTAACGCAACCCCTACGCCGGTGCAACCAGAGGCTGCCGCTGTTGCATCTCCAGCTAAGCACAAGATGAATGTGCAATTGGAACTTGGGGAGGATGAGGGCAATCGCAGCGTTGTGCTAGAGTCTTGTAAACGGGTTTCGGTTAGGCAGTAAACCTCGATTGAGAGGGTTTCCAAGGTTCCTGCAAGAGCAGCTTGTGAACCAATCTACCTGGGCGTTCGAACATTGAGCGTAACTAGCTTAAAAATAGGAGCGGGGTGTAATAACAGCCTTGCTGTTGGTATTGGAATGTGTGATAAATTTTGAGCGGTTCATTGAGGATGTCAAAGGTACCGTTTTTATTTGCAATACACATTTGGAGACTCGAAATTGAAGGTGGGTTGCCAAGAACAGGAGGATTGTATAAACTTGGAACGAAGACCGTGGTTTGCGATGCGGTAGAGGTATGGCATGTCTGGCCGCCATCACCCCGGCCAAAGAGAGACAGCTCAGAGAGCGAGAGGCGTGAGCAGAGAGTTATAAATCCATTATTTTATGTGTTTTATGGGCATACAGCTTCGTGATTGTCCAGGACGAGGAATGGGGTTGACTTAAGGGGCTCCACCCGCAGCCTTTGGTTATAGGGACCTGACCCGCAAGGCAGCGGGGCGAATTCAGGGAATCGCGCCCATTGGGATCCGGTGCCTGATTGCTCGGTTCATACGCCTTTCGTTTAGCTGGCGGTCAAATAGGGGCCCAATACTCCCAGTAATTCAGCGTCAAGCTGAATGATTACATTGCTCCATCGAGGTGAAGCAAGGGGCAGTGACTTTATTTAGTGGCGAATCACGTCCGCCACGTCGCAGTGTTGTTAAACGGACATACGTGGCTTTTTATAGGGAGAACGCTTGCCAGGCGAAAACCCACCACGTCCTGGAACACTGCCGCCGAATCTTTCGCTGGAACGGGATAATCCCGATCCACCCAGCTGGCAACACGAGGAGGTAGTTCGGCAGTCCAGCCGACTACTAATGAAAGCAGATCACCGTCCTATGTAACGCAAAATATGGACACCTGCATTGCTGTATGCTGAGGATCGCCTTATTGTTTGTACATATGGCTCTCACAACCCACAGTTCTACGGATCACAAGTCGCCTGTGTCAATAGCTAACAAACCATTTTGTATTGGTCCAAGTGGCATGCACCCCATTCTTCTACACGTTCAAAAATACGTACCGGATATTATTTGTCAACCGGAACCAAAAATGCAAATTGTGAGCACACTGCCAAGTTCGCACCTTCTAGTCACCACTGGAATTTTGGAAGATCACTATTTTGTCCACTTCGCACAAATTAGTATCGTCCCTGAGGACTATGTGCAATTACCAGCTGTCGGAGCAAACACTATTTAACGGATGTTTTAAAAATAAAATGAATATGATAAAGGGACTGACTCCGCTTTTTCACTTTCGCAGTGAAATCCACTGTTACACTTCCTGCCGAACGTACCTTGGACGACTTACAGTGGTTTAAGATGTGCGTAACGAAGCTTCTTTCATCTGGGTTTCCCGGTGTTACTGTCAGAAAACTGACTAGATTGAGTAACGTCCTAGTTAACTCCCCAAACTCTCGATCGCGCTTACCTCGTGGAGTCCTATCCACCTCGGAGGTACCCAACGCGCTGTTGTGGTTTGCCTTCAAACTGTAGGGTACTAATGTTATCGTTCAGCCTGAAGCCGAAAGAGGCCATTAAGAACCTCAAAACCAGGCGAGCGGCCGATGAACAAGGTCTCTGGTTGGTGAGTTTTCGGGTGGCCAGTCGGCGATCTTTTCCGCCTTATCAGTACCAACACTGGTAGCGCACGACCCACGGCTGGACATTACGAGTTCCTTCAGATAGTGATAAGCAATATACGCAGCCTAAGTATAAGATTTGAGATAGGTCTGCTTGTAGATGGGTCCCATCCCACTATACTCGCATTCACTGAAACGTGACTGTCTCAGGACATCACGGACGGTGCAGTACACCTGTCTGGCTGCGCACTATTTAGATGTGATCGCTTCGTTGGCCGACAAGGTGGGGGCGTTTCGTTTTAGGTTAGCTGTGGACTTGACGTTTTACGTGCCTACATATTTCAGCCGGCAGATAAAACTGTCGAAGCTCTGTCGGTAGTGATTAGCACTTCCTCAGCCCAACTTACAGCTGTACTTGTGTATATAAGCCCTGGGAGTGCGTCCAAAGAGGTGCTTTTTATTCGCTCCCAATCCGCAAACAGGTGTTTGACATTGAGGGACTTCAATCTAGCGGAACTTTGCTCGGCAGCTCTTTCTTGCAACTCGGCGAAAGGTACTTCTTCTTCTTGTACTTACGTTACAAGTACCGTTGCATCAGTTCGTGGACCTCCCCACTAAGTACATGGATGCCAAAGTACCGTCTAGTTTGGATCTAGCGTTCGTCGTGTCACTAGACTTCGTAGGTGACATCACTTACAGCTCTCCCTTAGGTGCCGGTGATCATGTCTGTTTATCATCATTCAGATGCACTCTGACCAGACGTCACCGGCGCATCGCTGAGCCATATCCAAACATGGCGTGCTAACTATCAGGCAATGCATATCAAGGCTTCTGAGTTGCGTTGCGAAATCTTGGTGATCGATACGGCTCAAGCGGCCTGGGATAAATTTAAGTCTTATCTCACGGAAGTGTCTACTCCCTACATCTAGCTTGCGAGGAGAAAGGAAACAGGAGCGCGGTCGCCGTGGATAGATACCACTGACAAGTACCTGCTCCAGAAGTGTTCTAGGTGCTGGAGGACTTATCGCGCGGTTCCATCAACTAGCACTTATGATAGGTACCGCGAGGCTAAAAATAGGTGTAAACAACGATTGGGGAAAGCTCGGCTGTTGTACGAAAAAGGAATTGGCTGATGGAGCTTCGGAAAATCCGAAGAAGTTTTTCGCTTATGTTAAGGGGCGATGTGGTTCAACTTCGGTAATCCCAACTTTGATGCGGGCCGACGGAACTTATGCGTATGCGGACTCGGACAAGGCTCGTGTACTTAATGAGCAGTATGCATGGGCTTTTGTATGTGATGCCACGTTGATTAGCGTGGAGCTTGTCCCCAGAGTACTTGAGGGTTCTTATTTATCTGAGTTTACTGTGGTGGAAACGCAAGTCCTTAGGCTGCTGCAAGAACTGAACCCTTCCAAAGCAGCTGGACCTGATTCAATTCACCCGAAGCTTCTGCATGTGTTGGCGGTGGAACTAAGTGGACCGCTGCCGATCGTGTTTCAGAAGTCACTTGACAGCTGTACATCCCCGTCTGAATGGAAGTAGGTTGTCATCTGTCCAATCTTCAAAAATGGCGACAGGAGTCTGTCAGTCAATTATAGGCCAGTCAGTCTGACTAGCATTGTGGTCAAACTGCTTGAAAAGCTGGTGAGTGATTCGTTGGAAGATCAGCTGAGTAGGTTTACTCTACTCAGTAGTTCACAACACGGATTCCGTAATGGGTTTTCGTGTCTGACGAATTAGTTGATTGCTCGTGAAGCTTGGGTCGAGACAGTGGGCAATGGCCACGTAGTAGATGTGCTTTTCGTCGACTTCTCGAAAACATTTGATAAGGTACCGCTATCACAAAAGCTGAGCTCCTACGGCGTATCTGGCCGCGCCCTTCACTGGGTATCTGCATTCTCGCGGGGAAGAGAGCAGTGTGTACGTGTGGGTCGCAGCTTATCCTTTAGGCAAGCGGTCCTTAGCGGTGTCCCACAGAGCTCGGTCCTTGAACAGATGCTGTTCTCCATCTACATAAACGATCTCCCTGGAGAGGTTGGGGTATCATCCCTATTGTTTGCTGATGACCTAAAGCTATGGAATATTGTAAATGTTCCTGGACGTTCTGAGGCCATACAGCATGCACTGGACAGACTCTGGGACTGGTCTACTTTGTGGCTACTGCCCATTAATCATGAAGTGTTCCGTCCTTCGTGTAAGAACAACTTTTCCACCTTCGAGATATGTGCTTGGTGGGATCGAACTCCCCCTTGTCTCCAACCAGGTAAACCTAGGAGTCGTCCATTCCTCGCTGTTGCGTGTTTGTGACAAATGGAAGAAGGCCGCAAGTAGGGCTTTCCGTATTTTGTGGTTAATACGCTATTCTTTCAGTGATCTTAACTGCCGACATATTTGTGAAGCTGTTCTCAGTTTTCGTTTGGCTCCTTCTGAAATAATGCGTCTGGGCTTGCCCGCCCTGCCTTGTTCGGGACAAAATGGAGCTCGAGAGAGTTTTGAGAGTAGGTACCAAATTGGTCGAGGGGTTACGGGAGCAATCGTACCCCGAGCGTCTACTTAGCTTGGGTATGTATTCAATACACTACCGACGGCTTCGAGGAGACCTAATCCTTACTTACCGCATCACAACAAGGAAGGTTGGACCGGACTTGAGCTGGCTATTTAGACCGGCTAAGTTGCCATGTCCTCGCGATCATCCCATGAAGCTACACAAGCCTCGTTCCGACCAGATCAGGCTAGAAACTCGGTTATCGCGTAGAGTTGTCGAGTGTTGAAACTTGCTTCCAGAAGGTGTAGTCAGTGAACCTACGGTTAAGGGTTTCGAGTGTCAGACGCTCTTGCGTGACAACACGAAACCTTTCCCTTCTCCTGACCATATACATTTTCCAACTCTGAGTTACTATTTTGTCATTTTCCCCCTTCATTGGTGTTATCCTTCATTTAAATGACTTTCCTTCCTCTTTATCTTCCATTTTCTTTCTACCTCTTCCTTACTTCACGTGACCTACACAGCGGGGACTGCTAGTGCAGGGAACGTGGGCAGTAATTGGTTGACCAGGGTGTGGTTCGGGTGTTTTGTTTTAGATCCATCAAAACCTCGGAGCACCTTATCATTTCCTGCCTCAACGATGCGCTCAAGAAAGAATACTCAAGGGATTTTCCTATCGTCCCAGTCCCAGCTGAATCTGAATCTGTGACGATCTCATTCCCTCTTGATTCATACTTCGCACCACTTGAATACCACATGCAACGCAGCGTGCTGTGCTTGGTTTAATGCGCTGTGCAAATGTTAGACTCAGCAACTGTGTAGCAAGAGGTTGTGAATCTATTGAGATCACAAGTAGTCACTCAACTAAGAGATTAAGTTAAAACTGCATAAACTGCCGAGCACAAGTTGGAAAAATTAAAAGGGCGGATGCTAATTCCTGAAGATATGGCCGGTTCCTTTGGACATCAGTATCCATAAACGACTAAATTGCTTGCTTTTGGAGATTCATTTTGGCGACAAATCTGAGTTCAATGCAATTAGTGCAATCGGTGTGTAAACCGTAGTGAGCAGGTGACGTTATCAATCTGCTTAGCACTCTACCTGAGTGAATGATTACCAACAACAGGCCAAACATTAGTTATTATGGTGTTATTGAAACGAAAAAGTGCATCTTAATCCGATTCCGGAACAAGTCTAGATGTTTTCATCTCTTCAGTCAGTATGTTACCGGCATCCATGGTTCTCTCACAGCCCAAATAAAATTGACCGCTTTTCCGCGGGACCGTCTGCAATAAAAAGAAGGTACGTTAGTGGAGAGTGTGATGGAAATTGCTCGTCTGTCCAAATATTTACGTCTGCCAAATCCTCGCATGAACTCTGTTCGTATGCCGTTTCACTACCTCTGTTTCCTCTATATCCGAATTCTGCCTCATCCCTGTCTGCAGCATCAACCCATTTTTGAACTGCGTTCTACCCCGTCTGTCTTTCTACCGTCCCTCCGTGCACCCACACCCACCCATTCATTCACGTTTCACTTCCACTGACCTTGACATCACCCAATCACTCGTACGCCCATTCTTGTGTTGTGTCCTGACACGAGGCGATCTTGTATTGATCTGATTAGAGCCGCATTAGTCGGCACCACTGGGCAGATTCCACGACCTGTCTGTACATCTTTACATGTTTCTCTATGCTCTTTGCGAGATCATTTGACTACTTTGGTTCATGGACCGACTTGGGTGATTTGACTCAGAGATTGCTTTTGCACTGAAGCACCTTTGGATACATTTGAGTTTGGGAATCGTTAAGGTATTGCCTGTTTTTCTATGATTACTTTGTTCAATAGCACCGTTATCTCGGTTCCGGTTTTGGTTCTTGTTGATTTCCCGGCGGGGCACGCGTTGCTTTACTTCCCAAGCGTTTTTGACGCTCACAGGGGTTTTGGGTGTGACTCCCATCTCTGCACTCCACGGCCGTCGGTTTCGTCTTGGTTTGGATTCATCAAGTAGAGATAGCTGAGCTGGGAGTTGAACTCGACGTTATAGTGTTTTGGCAACTATGGCCATGATCACTAGGGCATTGAGCTCCGCTTTACACAGCGACTGGAGGTTGATTGTCAGGTTTTTGAGCCTCCTCCGTGTGTCTTAGATGGCGATACGTAATTTCAATTGTGCATCCGGTTGACTTTGAAGTCATCCTCTGCTGTTTCGATCACCGGGATCGTATCCGAAGTGGAAGGTTTGGGAGTTGCTTTCTCCGGTGCTTTGATGATTGCGAATGAAGACGACCTTTATTTCTGGCGGCGAAAGGCAATTTGAGAGCAACCAATATCCGTGAACGTAAGTATGCAGAATACCGTAGAGGAGAGGGGCTTTGAAATCAAAATGAGGAACGATATATTTTATGATAGCCCGCGCTTTGAACAAGCACCGTTGGAGACTCGGATCAACGAGCAATGTAACCTATTTAGACTTGACCAACACTAACGGAACTTTCTTAGATTATTGCAGCATTTTAACCAGTTTTGTACATGTGCTATCCTGATGAGAACTGTCGAAAATACATTTCTTTGCAGAATTGAGTGTTAGCATATCTATTGGCATATTCTACAAATCTGCTCTACTTTAGAGCATCATTGGTATCCGAGAGATGCGATACTTGTAGTTGCAGCCCGCAACAATGTGACCACACAAAGTGACCAACGTTGCGGATCACGAACAATGGTATTGCGCGGATAAAAAAAGTCAAGGTTTGTGGGAATAATGTTCGTGCACAAAATTGAAGAAAGCATCCGTAGTCTCACCATAGCATCCACCTTAACGCAAAAGTATATCCGTCTACCCCGATCTCGTGGGGTTAGTGAGCGCAACAGTTCTCTGCATCTTGCCGTCAATGAACAGAAATCAAGTAATCAAGTAATGCAGGCGCTGTAAAGCATCGTGGAGTCGTTTTTAAAAAATGGGTAGCGTGGGCACAGCAATGACAAGTCGAAAGAGCGTTCCACGGTTGACAAACTCGAAGGGAAAAATAATTCCGGCGACATTCCAATCGACTGTATTGGGTGGCAATTTTTAACTTATGACCCCTCAATTCCGTGTTGCGTTTAAGCTTCAGGAGGTGGCGGCAGACGTGACCGGGGATTTTCATGAGCTGGAACGCCAGCATGGGGTCACGCCGTAGACGGCGATATCTGCTGTACACTCCTAGGCCTCTCAGTCACCTATTGTATTGCAGGTGGAATAATCCCTTCACATTTTCGTCGCCATTCGCTGTGCGGTCTCTAGTGCAGCCAGAGTGCTTTTTAACTAGGCTTACCAAGCCTGGTTAGCGTACTCTACATGAGGCCTCGCATATGCATTGAACATTTGTGGGAACATGGGGTGATCGAGCCTCTCGAAAGCCCTCCGTAAGAGATTAACATTTGGTTTGCAATTCTCGACTCGTTCAATGACTGCGCCAAACAGCCGTTGTCTTCCATCACCACCCCAAGGTGCCGCTCCTGTGAGGCGGTCTTCAACGGGTGGTCTCCATGCTTATATGCGTACGTGATCATGTGGCGGACATACGCAGTTCTGCACTTGTTCTTGTTAAACGGAAGTAGATAGACAATGGACAATGGTTTATTATGGGTAAAAAAGCATCGCTTAACAACTCCCGTAGGATGGAAATTGTTGCGAAAATCAATTGCATAATAAAGTGAAAAGCGTTGTGGTTGACTCACCATAGACTTATGTGGAATAGCGGAGATGTTCGCATATTAAACGTATAAATCCATAAATCCATTGGTTAGGCGTTTGGCAAGAAACCGTTTGATTGCGTTTTGTAGCCCCTGGCTAACAAGTCATAAAATGAAATCTAAATGAGACAGTGCATCGTCAACACGTTTTTTAAATATCGCCAGATTGGGAGCAGAGACGACATAATCAGGAAGGGCATTCCAAGGCTCACGCACGCGGAGAGAAAAGAAATTTCTACGGCATTCAAGCCGGCTATAATGAATTGTCAGTTTCAGAGGGTGACCTCTTAGTTTAGTGTTGTGGTTCAATTCCAGCAGCGGACGGCAAATGTGGTTTGGGTTCTTCAGAATCAGTAAACTATTATGCGATCCCCCCGCAAAAGCCGATCTCGACTACTGTACATTCCTAGAGATTTCAGTCCAAGCTGATAGGGCAGATGAAAGAGACCCCTGACGTTCTTGGTTGCCGTACGTTGAGGAGTCTCAAGAGCAATGAGGTCCTGTTTCTGCCACGCCTGAATAGCATATTCCACGTGAGGTCGCACGTAGGCGTTAAGCATTTGGGAAATATTGAGGGTTCAAACCGACCGAAGGCTCTGCGAAGAAGGCCGAAGTGTTGATTTCCGGTTCTCCTCGCCTTCTTTGCTTGTTGTGAACACCCGAGATTTTCCTGTACCAATACACCCAGGTCACGCTCCTGAGAGACCTTCGCCAAGGTGTGGTCTCCAATCTTGTAAGCGCTCACCAGCTGGTGACGCAGATGCATCACTTTGCACTTAGCCATGTTCAATTGAAGCTTGTTCCTCTTTGACCATTCGTAAATGCAATCTAGGTCATGTTGGAGCAGATCCTGATCTGCCTTGTTACTAATCGCCCGCCATATCTTGACGTCATCGGCGAAAAGCAGGAAGTTTGAGGAGATGACTCTTGCCAGGTCGTTGATAAACACCAGGAATAAACGCGGTCCCAGTACTGAGCCTTGTGGGACACCGCATTCCACCTCATTTGGGTTAGAAATTGATCCCCTAACACGTACTTGGAGCTTTCGTTGGTAAAGAAAGTTGCCAATCCAACCAAGTACAGGATCTCCGATTCCGTAACTTTATAGTCTTTGAAGTAGGATGCGGTGATCAAGGCGGTCGAAAGCTTTGGAGAAGTCCAGATAGATGACGTCGACTCCGCCCCCATCATCGACCACTTCCGTCCAACTACCTCGTGCAATCAGTAGGTTGGTGGTGCATGACCGGTGTTGAAGGAAGCCATGCTGTTCCGGTACAAAGATGTTGCATTTTTCTAGGTAGTCCATTAAAGCCTCAGCGACGACTGCTTCCATCACCTTCGCGAGCACAGGGAGGAGAGTCACTGGACGATAGTTTGCAGGATCGGAACGGCTACCGCCTTTAAAAATAGGGGTGATAATGCCACACTTCCACATAGTGGGGACTTGTTGTTCATCAAAGCACCTTTGAAAGAACTGTGACAGTGGTTCAGCTAGCTTGTTGGCCACAGCCTTCAGTGCCTTCGGGCGGATGTTGTCTGCTCCTGGAGAACTATGTTCACGCAGTGAGAGTAACTTCCTTAGCATAATTGATGGGTTGAAAATAACATTTGTAAACAATGGTGTCGGTAATGAGCTTGATATTATGGGACAGGTAGATGTTGCGAGTTCAAAAATTGGGGCGTATTGCAGCCGCAGGTCATTAGCTGCTTCTTCGGCGCTTTGTACTCTACCGCCTGTCGTGAATAGTGGGGTATTCCATTCTTCACTTTACGAAGCTTATTGACACGCTTATACAGCAGTTTGTTGTTTGCCATGAACTTTTTGGCTAGGCACTGTTGATAAGTTATTTTGTCCTCACGGACAAGTGCGGTGCAGTGGTTGCGATGGGCCAGGAAATTTCCCCAAGTCTCTGAGTCGGGGTTAATCTTGTAAGCACGCCATGTTGCATCCCTTATTGCCAGGCATTTGCGAGTCCTACTCCTTATAGTTGAAGGCATTTTCGCGGGACGACGGTGTTGGGTCTCTGATGCTTTGTTGACGATGTCGCTGAGCTTATTAACGAACTCTGCCCAAATCTTGTCAAGGGGACTTTTGTTTGAGAATTCCCAAGCAGCTGCGTCGGCGAGTTCTTTCAATACGTGGTAGCGTGTGATTGTATGAGTTAGTTCCGAGTGTTCATATGGATACTCTGCATAACGCACATAGTCAAAAGTTATTACTACGTGGTCACTGAGACCTAATGGACTATCCATCAATAACTTCTCAATCATGAGCTCTTCATTTGTGAGCACAAGGTCCAATATGGACGGTTTGTTTGCTGTCCTGAATCTAGTGGGCGTGGTGACATGATTGTACAAAGGGATATTAGCGATCAGTTCCTGCAAGTCTGCTTTGAACTGCTCACTGGGCGATGCCGAAACCTCCAGATTGTGTAGATTGAAGTCCCCGGAGATGAGAGTGTGGCTGTACCTAGTGCGTGTTACTCTGTTTAGGCCACGGATCAAGCAGGAATCCATTTCCAGAGTGGACGTTGGGGGGCGGTAAACGATAGCTATGAGACATGTATCGTTGTGTCTCAGTCGGAGACGGCACCAGAGTGAGTCGGTAACGTGTGTTTCCAGGTCCTCAACTATTGTACATTGTAGATCGCTGCGGTAGTAGAGTAGGACCCCACCTCCTCTGCTGGGGCGGTCGTTCCGGATGATTGACATTCCGGCTATCTCAACCTCAGCATCAGTCACCTCTTGCTGCAACCAAGTTTCGGTAATAGAAATTAGGTCCCAAGCATTCGCAACCTGACGCAGTCGAAGTTCGTTAATTTTACTGAGGAGCCCTTGGGCGTTGGTGTACATACATGAAAGTTTCTCAGATTTAATCAATGTTTCAGAAGTTGTATAACTCATACGTGAAGTTTCGCCGACCAGTGAGTGGCCGGCGACTGGATGGATGGATGAAGCAAATGAGGTTACGCCGACCATTAAAGGGTCGGCGACTAATCGTTTTTTGGATGGGTTGCATACTCTCGAGAAGTATTTGATATATAAGCAGGTATCAGATGCTCCGAATCCTGGTGTTTGCTCGTGCTCTGCTGGGCCCCTCCGGATAGTATGGCTACTCTTGAAACCGTCCCTGAGTCGGGTCCTGCAGCTGGCGTTTTCATTAAGAGTTGTGCCTCTACTGAATTGTCATTAAAAGGTGTTGGTGTTCTTGCTGCTTTCAGACGAATTTCCGTTGGCAATCTGCAACGGAATTTGATCCAGTTCGCTAGTAGGGTTTGTGCCATTTGTTCCGACTGTAACACAAGTTGTAAGAGCCTGGGACCGCATCCTTTATAGTTTGGTGATATGGGGATCCTTGTCAACGAGGTGACCACCACATTTTCGAGAGAAAGAACCTCCCGGATGTAGTGCCATTGCTCGCGGTCATGCATCTGAGCATCTTCGGAAGAGGAGTCAGTAAGCTCAGGAACACCGTGAGCAATCACTGTTTTCTTATCTTGACTTATTCTGTACCTATCTTTGTTGGCGGGATCCCCTGAACGTTCTTTCCACGGGATTTCGGGTAGTATGCGCACTCCACTTGAGTCGTTGCGCAGACGATTCGCGGACAGCAGAACGGCCTCAGTCTCGTCCGCCGAGTTTAGTGTTACTCGAAGTAACCGGGGTTCGCCGTAGTGCAACGCGTTTGGGTGGCGCGAGATTCTTTTTAATGTCGTGGGATTAGCATGGACTCCGATCGACGTACAGATGGAAACCCACTGATTTCGATCGTCCGTCAACTTACCCTTAATTGTATTGGATTTGGATTCGGGGACATTAGTGCATACAATATTTAGGACACCATGGTTGCGCCTGGTGGCTACTGGTTTTGGATTTCGAGGCTTAGTTTCTGGTGTTTTTGTTGAATTTGTGAACGGCCTTGGTGTGTGCCATCCGTGCTGCGTCAGTTTTGTTTTCTCTAGTTCGGGCACAAAGGTTACCGGTGCTCTTTCCGGTGTTTGCTTGGCAGCAACCGATGCGTACGTTGCCGGGTTGTTCACTATGGCTGGTTGACTGTAGCTTACAGTCTCGAGTGTAGTGAACAGACTACTAGGTGCAGCACACAGTACAGAAGTCGAGGCAGGCGCACTGCAGTCACTGTTTTTACTTATAGGAGGGAGGGAGAATGGAGTTGATACTGCTGGAGGCTGAGTCGTTGGGGTTGGGTTGGGACGCCTGGCTCGCTTCTTCGGCCTGACTAGTGAGTTCGGGGTGTTATTTTCACTCACAAGTGCAGGTCCGTTTCCTCCCAAGGGTGTAACTCTGGCGCTCACCAGTTGCTCGACTGCTTCGGTTAGTCTTTCACACCTCTTCAGTAGCACAGATAGACAGCTAACAAATGGAATAGACTCGCATACT
The DNA here is from genome assembly GCA_944474145.2 of Dicrocoelium dendriticum. Taxonomy (NCBI): domain Eukaryota; kingdom Metazoa; phylum Platyhelminthes; class Trematoda; order Plagiorchiida; family Dicrocoeliidae; genus Dicrocoelium; species Dicrocoelium dendriticum. Next base: position 33,475,897 of record OX104059.1, on the reverse strand, counting down.
TGGCAGAACCAAAACGCGTCTGCGGTGTTGGCTTTCGTGAACGCCTTCACGCACAGTCTGTGGGTCGAACAATGCTCGCGCAGTTAGGAGTAAAGCGTTTATAATATTTGATCAGGCCAAGGAATCGGCGTAATTGTTTGAAGGAACTGGGAGCAGGATAGGCCTTTAGTGCATAGCTTTTGTCGGGCAAAGCTTCAGTGCCAGAGGCGGATATACAGTGGCCAGGAAAGTCGATGGCACTTTGGCCAACCTCACATTTATCGGGGTTGTCGGTAACCCCATGCTGTGTTAAGCGTTAAAAAGAGAGCGTCGAGGTGATGAAGATGTTCCTCGTTAGACGAGCTGGCGATGAGAATGTCATCTAGATAATGATAAACGCTTTCGAGTCCTCGTGTTACCTCATGAATGAAATGCTGAAAAGTTTGGGCAGCGTTGCTGAGACCGAAAGGCATTCTGAGGTACTCGAATATGTCGAATGGCGTGATTACTGCTGTTTTTGGCAATGTCATCTGGCGCGACAGGTATCTGATGGTGAGCGCGAACTAGGTCGACTATGCTAAAAATAGACTTACCAGCTAGAGCTGAGGTCAAATGGTGCATATGCGGAATGGTGTATTTATCCAGGGACGATAACTTTGTTAAGTGCCCTATAGTCTCCACAGGGCGCCAGGCACCGAATTTCTTCGGTACCATGTGTAATGGTGATGCCCATGGACTTTTCGACAGGTGGATTATTCCCCGTTCGAAACATTTGCTCGAATTCCACCTTAACAGCTTTGAACTTGCTCTGGGCTAGTCTGTGAGGCGGGCCGAAACTGGTAGGCCCTTAGTACAAATGTGCTGCAAGACGTTTGACATCATAGGAGGCAATTCGTTCAGGAAGCGAACGATTTTAGCATGCTTGCTGCAAAGTTCTATAAAAGGTTGTGAAGCTTGGGGTGGGACACGAATGGGAGTGATAGCAGCCACGATGGCGTTAGTCCCGCTGACACTGATCTATGTCCTAGAGTCGATAAGCTTCTTCCTTTTGGCGTCGACGATGTGGTCGAAGTGGTGGAGAAACTCTAGGCCTAATCTGGCGAAAGGCACAACAGCGATTATGAAAGGCCAGCGAAAGGTTCGCCTGAATCCTAACTTGAGCGTTAGCAGCCTTTCACCGAAAGTTGCCATTGGTGTGCTATTGACGGCACGCAGCTTGGTCGGCGATTGTGAGACGACCTCTTTGGGGCTACTTAGTATAACACTAACCTCGGCTCCTGTGTCGACTAGAAACTCGGTGCCGGAAGTTAAATCCCTAACGCGAAGGAGGCGATTTTGGTGTTGGCGGGTCGTGTCGGTCGCCGTTACGGACCGGCCGAGAAGTTTCCCTGCTTCTCGGCGAAGTTGCAAGGTCTTACACATTTATGAGCTGCGGTACCAAAATGTTTACGGTACCAACAGCTAGCCGGCCTTTTGCTACACTTAGAACGTTTGGAGTGCGATTTTGAGCGGCCATAACGATGACGGTTCATAGTTAACTGTTGAACCTGACGACTAAGTGTCGCAACTTATGTTTGCATGGCTTCTATAGTTGACTGTAAGCCAATGAAAGAAGGGCCCTGTGACTAGGCGGCTTTGATCCTGTTGACCGCTGCTTGTGCCTGTGATCGCTCAATAACTCGATCCGCTAAATCTGCCAGATGAATGATCGAAACGGCGCTCCACTTTAGCGAGAAAAACTTGCGTGTTTTCCGGTAGCCGCTGTAGCCACAGTTTGCTAGGTAAAGTCTCGCCCGTGGTTGAGGGACCAAGGAGTTGCTGCATCTCTCGTAGCAGGGTTGAGGGCAGTTTGTCGCTCAGCTACAGCTCCCTGGAAATTTGCTGCAGGCGAACTTCCTCAGTGCGTGTAACACGCCTAATCGTGGCCTCCTTGAGAGCCTCCTAGCAGCTTTCGGTCTGAGAAATGATAACGTCACCAACCTGCATTGCTATCTTCTTAGGGAGAGAGGACAGCAGCTTGCTATCCTTCGCGTCGTCTGAAGTGATTCTGTGGTTGTAAAACTCAGCCTCAACATGAGCGAAACCCAAAGAGGATCCATGTCCCAAAAAGTTGGCACAGGGTGAAATACCACGCTTAGCAGAGACCCTACCTTATGGTCTACAGATTCCATGGCATAAATATGAAGCAAAAAGTAGACTACCGTATACAAATAAGACCGAAACATATGAAAAACAAAGGGAACGAGCTCACGGAAAAGTTCGAAATATCCGGCGCAGATATTGTTCCGGAGTCGGGGTCACCAATTTAGGGAGTATTCTGCACCAGGAGCACGGAGAGCGATTCAAAAAGACAAATCGAGTTGCAGGGAAAGTTTATTGATACAGTAAAAGAGTCCCTGTTGTATAGCTATAGTTCCAAACGTTTTAACATAAGACTTTAACAAGGTTTAACTCCATGCGTGTTCTTGCGGTTTTCTCTCGGTTGTCCCTCACTTTCCCTTTTCTCCGAGGTCCGAATCTTCTAGGGGATCTGGGATTGGACTGAGGAGCACTTTTTATCCAAGACGAACGTAACAACCAAAAAGGACTTACATGGGGCATGGTTGAAAACCAACAAGGCTCAACTACAATCACTACAAACTTTGTCCAGTATGGACAACTGGATAGATCTTCATACTCCTATACATTAAATAAATAAATAAATCTTTATTCTCGACAATGCGAGGCACAACTTTACACGCGTGATCAAATTTAGCTAACATCGTGTGATCAAATTGTACAAAAGGACATGTTTGGCACAACAGTGTATGTAAGTATATGGGTGTATATACGTATGTAATTGTGTAGAAATGTAGCTTGTGTTCTTGAGTGCGCCGCAGAATGTTTGACTGTTTGTTATCGTCAGGAATGTGAGAATAAGCGATTGATTTTCGTGGGTTGGATAGCATCATAAAACTCCAGACAGCAGAAAATTTGAACTTTTGCTCACCTGGACACACAACAAGATGACTATTCGCGACGTTCCTCTCCTCAAGCGACCTCAACAATCATGGCGACCTCGATCGAATTAACTGTCCAGCTAACAGAGGAAATTAGGAGCCATTTGTCTGCGAATAACCGAATAGGAATTCAGTCGTCAAGCGGCTTTGCCAGTTAAACACTAATGTTCAAAATGCTTTACGGCAGTGTTGCAGGACGTGGTGGGTTTTTGCCTGGCAAGCGTTCTCCCTATACAAAGCCACAAATGTCTGTTTAACAACATTGCGACGTGGCGGATGCGACTCGCCACTGAATAAAGTCACTGCCCACAACTACATACTGGCAAGTCGACTAATATTTCGACTCTTCGTGACACATGCAAGTATATGATACTCGCCGTCTATATACACCGTTTCATTGCACTTACAGTGCCTTGACCGTTTCAACTACACACGACTGAACCCAAAGCGTCGCTGTGATCCACATCTGCTTGTAAACCTTGAGCATGCCTGGTTTGGTGTCTATGACTTTGAGAATAAATTATTCATTCATTTATTTATTTATTTATAAAGTAACGACACCGTTGACGAGCTAGCTAAGCAAACGGAGCATGCACAGCACAAAGGTCAGTCGCCAGTTGCAACAGAAACGAGCGCCAAGCGAAAATTGGCGATGAGCAAGTCAAGCATTGGGACTCAGCAGTCAGTTCAGCAAACCATAATGGTTGCCTAGGTGTACAATGATATAATTTTAGTTGTAATTTTACACAGGCAAACTGGGAAATCTCCAGGCTGCTGCAAACTCAATCAGCGGCCGGAAATTTCTATTTCGGTAAGGGGACAAAAAATACAGATAATGAATCAGACGGATACGAGTATCATGCTGCTGTTACTTCTACCAATGAAAACCTTAGTCAATGGCAGTCAATGAGCAAAAGAAGCGAGGCATTGGTTTGAGACCTACGGACATTTTGGAGCCTCAGCGACTGGACTGGTCCAAAAGGTTTAAGAAGGAGAGGTACAGTAGCGCAGAGAATCTATCAAAGACTGGGATTTGCGCTGGCGCTAGGGGTAACTTTACCACTATGGAAGACTTGCTATATGGACCAGTGTATGCGCCGAACGCAATATACACAGAGTGGGGTTAGGCGTGGTGGTGGATGAGACCCGAAAATTTACAAGTAGTCATAATCTGGTGCTGGTGGAATAATGGAGACATCGGTCCAATAGACGGGGATGGGAATCCTAAATTGCACTGTGTAGTCAAGGAGTGGTAGTTGAGTGGAGGCTATTAGGGCATAGAATCGGCAATGATGACGATGAGGATGCAAAACCTCAACGTTCTAGAAAGAACCGTAAGCTAAATATCTGAGTCAAAAGGATGAAATCCTGAGGCAGTCTTGTTTAGTTGAAGATAGGAAGGCCAAAAGAGAGCAGACGTGCGAATGAAAACGCAACAGAAACAGCTGTGATGCGGGGTTAAAATGAAGTAGGAGTCTGTTAGAAATAAAGAATAAAAATGGGATGTAGGCTTATTCGCTAGAGATTGTTTGGTCCTGTCTCCCATAGCTCGTCTTCCGGCACTTTGAGGCCTAATAGTTCCGAAATTGTGTTTACATCGAGGTATTTTCTTATAGCATTTTTGAAGTGTGTACTGGTCAGCTGATCGGGTCTGCGGAGGTAACTCGTTCCATGTGTCCGCATATCTATCAAGGAAGAGATTATAACGTATGCCGCAACGAGCAGCCGGCGGACTGAATGCATAGACAGCGTTGCGCGGATGATATTGGGTATACCCTGCCGTTCCGAAGTGTCGTGTCAGGTTTAGTTCCGGCTTTTGTTTGTTTTATAGGAACGCTAGGTTTTTCTTTACCCTCCGTAACCACAGTGGGTCCAATCCCAGTTGTTTGCATCGACTACGCTATTTCAGCATGTTTGAGCCTGGTAGACGTTTTGCGAAGGAGTGCTGTACGTCCTTCAGTACAATCCTATCGCAGTTGCGTGAGTTCGTAATGACTATAGAGCAGTATTCATGAATAGGCCTAGCTCACGTTTTACGCAGTGTCATTCGAGATTCCAAAAGCCACCTGTATTTGATGCCATAGACTAATTACGACCTAGCTTAAGCTGCAATATATCTTCATTGTTCCGCAAGGTTGAAGGAACTAGAGTATTGAACCCCCAGGTCACGAACAAAGTGGCTGACGGTAAGAGGAGCGCCACTGAGAGTAAGGGTATTCGGTGGCACTGTGCATCTTTATGAGAGCATGTTGCTTTTTCCTGGAGAAAATTCAAGCTCCCATGTTGCGCACCAGGTTACTATCGCCATAGGATCTCTTTGTATTGTAGATATCTTAGCTCTCATGTTATCGGAGACGAAGGAAAATACGACGTTAATGTCGTCCCGTGAATAGATATGGCGTTCCCCAGCGGAAGACTTGGGAGACGTCAATGACATAGAGTAAGATGTGTGTGGGGCTCAGTTCACTTCCTTAAAAGACTCCACTTGTGATCGCTTTTCTGGAAGACGTCGTGCCGCACACGCACACCGATTGTGTTTGATTTGGTAAGTAGGATGCAAACCAAGAGAGCAGCTTCCCGGCGTTGCCAAACAAGGCGAGTTTGGTAAGTAGTTTCAGGTGTGGAACGCGGTCAAATGCTTTTCCTTGCCGAGAAAGCTGACGACCAAATAATGCCCTAAATTTATCGCGTAAGCGATGTTGTTTAACATCTCAACCATACATGTCTGACAGGAGTTCGCGGGCAGCAACTCATGTTGAAAAGTATTAATGAGATTACGGTGCAACAGAACGTTAAGCAATTTTGCTTTTATCAGTCCCCCATTATTCTTGATGCGATGGGAGTGTGACTGATAGGCCACTAATTGTCTATGTCAAGCCGGGATCCTTTGTATGTCGTGGTAGGACTACAGCGTGCGCCCAAGCAGCGGGGAAGGTATGGATTGTCATGGAGAGTGAAAATAGGTTAAGGAGGAGAACTAGAATGACTGGAACTCCTAGTATCAGCAATACGGATGGAACGCCCTCGGGACCGGAGTATTAAGACATTTTGAGTGTAAAAATATCACGCATGACTGCGCGTAGGTTGAATTCGATGCTCGTTAGCTTATCGTTGGTGAGTTGGTGTGTTGTAGGCGATGTCGTCAAATCGGTGACCGAAAAAGAGTTGCAAAAGTGCTTGTTGATATAATCACAAAGTTGCGCTGGGTCAGTAACGAGACTGCCATTAGTAAGTGGTAATGAGGCAATTGTGGGAGCACTGTTGTTTGCTCTGCCTTTCATCAACTGGGTGAGTGCTTTAACTTTGTTGTTACTGCTGATTGCAGCGTGTTCCGCTGACGTGGCTGATGTGGCTTGCAGGTTTCTCCACGTTGTTAGTGTGTCGTTTATACGCATTATTATGTAGAAACACTTTGTCTTGTTGTAGCTGGAGCGCATTTTTCCCAGTTTGTTTAAGACTATGTATATCAGCTACACCCTTCGGTTGCGTTGGTTTCCTCATGTTCTGCTTGGGAGCGATCACGTCAAGACAGGACATAATGTGCTTGTACGTCTCATAGGTCACCATATCTGTAGCTGCTGCCAAAAAGAAGCCATCCTAGTTAAGAGACCTTAGTAGAGTAGAGAGACTTTCCAAATCGACGCGTTGTCGAGGACGAAAGAAACCGCTGGAGGAAAGTGGTAGTGCTTAGTGGTGAGCATTCTAAACGTTAGCTTCATTGCCTTATGTCACTACCAAGGAGGTTGTCAAGCACACAGACTTGTGCTTGGTTGATGCCTTTCGCGAATATTAAGTCAGTGACAGTAGATTTCCTGGTAGATGCGTTAATACGTTGAGTCCAGTCGTATGCGGGGATAAGGTGGACAAACGCTGTATATTTGGAGGTAAGGACTGGGTAGAGCACTCGATGTGCGACATATTAAAGTCACCGCCGATTATCTTGGGGCGTGCAGGTAACAGCGAAGCTTCGGTAAATAGCTTGACCAACTTTTTGATTTCAGCTGTTGAGATATGTGGTCAGATGTAGACGCAGCCAATGAGGAGGTCTAGGTGCTCGCCATTTGCCTGTATCCATATATAGTCTTCCGGGTTACTCAAAGCTATGACTCGGAAGGAGGATGCATGACAGTCTTTGCTGACGTAGATGAGGCATCCTCCGCCTCGTCGCTTTTCGCGTCCACTGCAGAATGAAGAGTAGCAAGTTATTTGGGTGGGTGCGTCAGACGAACTAGCAGAATGCCAAGTCTTTGTAATTAGAACCAGTTGTGCTTTGAACTTAGTAACAAGCGGACCCAGAAGGTGATTCTTTTGACTAATAGGCCTGGCGTGGATGAGAAGCATATTGTGGATCCCCAGCTCACTGGAATCGTAGAAGTTGGATGCAGTGGGGAGTGTTTGGACATTTCTTGGTGGATCGTTATTGGTTGGATTACCGAAACGCAGTGAACCATCTAGCAGCAGCACAGGCGATCAAGAATGTGCTAAGGGGCCTGTTTGCATGCATTCGTGGAGATGCGTGCCATGTAAGTCGATGGATAGCAATGAGAGAGATTGAGAGTAGTATGGAGCAGCGGATCCGAGGGGAGGAATGTGGAGGTATCTGATGATGGATATGAGCTGAAAGATCTAGCCCGAAGTCGAGCATGAGGTTGGGGTTTAGAGAAGCCGTCCGATTGCCTGAGATAGGTTGGTTGGAGTCAGTTGTGCCATGTCTGGGAATCGAGTCAGGTGGTAGGGAGCCGCTGCTTGACCCTCGCGAGCTAGGAGAGGAGGCCCGTAACTTGCGGCGCTCCATAAAAAAGAGACCGCGGATGGTGTGTCATGATTCGTGGCACTGTGCTGTGTTGTTGACGGAGTGTTGACTGGCGTGGTGGGATGGGTGGATGGGGGAGCAGGGCGTATGCGGAATCCATCAGTTCCTTGCGCCCATGTGGGCTTCGCTCTGGTGGTGTTGCTGTTTAGTCAATGGTGTATCGGATTTTGCGCGGTGTCTGGAGACGCTCGGCGGGGCCTGGGGTTCCGAGTAGATAATTATTACGTTGCCGCTGTTCAATACTGGTTGCCGCTGTAGGAGACTTCGCTTCCTACCGTGGGGGTGAAAGCCTAGTTTTGCCCTCATGAGTTGTGTTGGCTATATTTGTATGATTGGCCTGGACGACATATCTAATTGGGCTCTGCCCGTGCAGCGGCGCAGTTCGGCCGGTAGTGGAGTGAAGTGTGTGCGGTGCCTGATCACCCATCGCGAGGCTTGGGGTTCTGCGTAGGTAATTCTTGGTTGCGGCCGCTCAAACCTAACTGTGGCTGTAACAGACCGCTTCGTAACGAGGGTGTAAAGGCCAATTTGTGTTCAGACGATTTGTCTTGCCTCTATTCTCGTGCTCAGTTAGGTCGACGTACCGCTTTGGGTTGTGCCAGAGTGGTGTTGCAGATCAGCCGGCATTGTAGGGGGTTTGTGTGTAATCCAAGTACTCGTTGTTGAGCTAGGCGTTACGAGGAGGTAATCCTTACGAAGTGGCTGAAAAGCTTTGGCTGTCGCTTTACTAGACTTCGGCCTAAAGCGGGTAGTCTGGTGGCGTGGCTGCTCTGGCAAACAAGGGGGGTTATCTTGGCATTTTTGGTGCATTTGGGCATCGATTCGTTGCCAAAACATTGTGGTTCTGAAGGGGGCCGGAAGACACAGTTATCAAACAACCTGGGTTTGGACATCTGGGCTTAGGTACCGTGTCAGTATTGGTCTGCACGAGATCGTTTAAGTTACTGGAAATCGGAGTATATGGTGCTAAGAAGCTCAAGCTATCGAGTTCAGTGTACGAGTCATGTATATCAGATCCGCGGCTGAGCTTTTTGCTGCATTCTGTGTTGGCCGTGGCTGCATTCGAGGTGACCGTAACTTTTGGCTGAACTTCAGTTGCGGGTACCTCTAATACGATAGCATCTACTTGTCGTTGTGACAAGTCCATGTCAACGTTGAGCTTGCTGTGGGAGTTGCGTTCATGCGCATACCAGTTAATTGCATGCTTGGTATTAATGATGTATTGGTACTTGCCTTGGCAGTACTCGCTTCGGCGGTACATATACTAAAATTGGAACGATACAGAGAAGATTAGCATGGCCCCTGCGCAAGGATGACACGCAAAATCGTGAAGCGTTCCATATTTTTTCCCATCGCAATGAGGCTGGACCTTACCGTGGTGCGATGGTTTGTGTGCCTCAGTGATCCATTGAGCCATGCTGGGTGGTGCTTTTGCACCTTCAGAGTCACTCATACCAGATTGGTCAATGGTTAGAGGCCAGACAAACTCAGCCTCCTGGTCCTCCAGGTTGGGGGTTGGAATGAGGGTGGCACCTTATTCCTTAAAATGGACTCCTTGTAGCCCAACGCCAAACCCGCTGCCTTGCGGTCAGGTTTTTGAACCAAAGGCTTTGGTTGAGAACCCTAATCGTTCTCCTGTGTAGGTCTGGGCAACCTGACAGTATCCTGCCCACGCAATACTATGAATTTTCCTTCAAACAATTTCTTGATGCTCTGGCCACCGCAGAGGATAAGCAACGGTGCCCTATCTGCTGCATCGAGCAGGGTGGATAGGGGTTTGGATGCTACTGCTCAAGCCTTCCCGTCTTCTTATTCCCCCCTCTTACGCTTTTTCACTCTTACCGTCCCATTCCAACTTCACTTATATCCCCCCAGTTTTCAACCCCCCGATTCTTGGCCCTCCCCCAACATGCTTTGCTAGGCATTTACCTTCTAATTTCAACTCACACGTGAACGCGGAGCGTCACTCCTCTCCTGTCCACAAGCCCAGGTCCAACCAAGCGGTCCAATCCAGTTCATCGGCTTCCATTTGGAGCCCCCGATCCTCCTTCAGATTGGCATGCCTCAATGTACGCACACTGATACAAATCGGTCAATAGGCAGCACTTACCCGAACATTGGAGACCCTCTCGATCGATATCTGCTGCTTATCAGAGACTCGCCTGCAAGACTCGAGCACTGTGCTCACTCTGCGATCCCCTTCAGGTGACGCAAGCCGTATTCTCTCCTTGCGCCTATCCGGTGACGATGCAGCTTCGAGCACCGGCCAAACTGGTGTTGGCATTGCCCTGAGTCCCCGGGCTGAAGCTGCTCTGGTTGATTGGATTCCAATCAGTAGCCGGATGTGTGCGGTCCGATTGGCTGGCTCGTTTAAAGCTTCGAAGTCGCGCGGGACTAATAGATGTCTATTCATCATCGCTGCCTATGCGCCCACAAACTGTAGCGATGATTCGGTAAAGAATGACTTCTACCGCCAACTGACCCAGCTCCTTCGCCACAGAAGAAGCACGGACACTGTTGTGCTGGCGGGGGATATGAACGCACAAGTTGGAAAGTTGCCCACTGATGTACTGCATCTGGGCGGTCAACACGGTGTAGGCTCCCGTAATGATAACGGTGAGCGGTTACTTCATTTGTGTGAAGATGCTCGCTTATTTCTTGCGAGCACTAATTTCCGACACAGCACCCGCCGAAGGGTGACTTGGCGCCCAACAGCCTCGAACCAGCCTTGGACGCAGATCGATCACATTGCCATAAGTTACCGCTGGAGAGGCTGCATCCAGAATTGTCGCTCGATTTGGAGCACATGTGTGGACACCGATCATGCACTTGTATGTGCTGACATGCGGATGTGTTTTGGCGGACGCCCACGACGACGCTGTGAGCGTATAGACATCAGCCAACTGACAAAGCCAGCTGTTCTGAATGCGTATCGAAGTACGCTGACATGTGAGTTGAGCAAGCGCTCACAGGAGACAATTGATGGTCACTGGTCACATGTTCGCCAGACCTTACTAGCAGCAGGCAAATCCTCATGTGGTATGTCTAATAGACAACATGGACATTGGGTCTCTTCGCAGTCTCTGGAACTTATAGATGCTCGCCGGCAAATCCCGGCTGGAAGCGAGCACAATGAAACTCGCAAAGAGCTCCGGGCAAAACTCCGTGCTAGCCTGAAGAGAGACCGCGAATCTTGGTGGTCTCATCGTGCGTCAGAGATGGAGGTGGCCGCTGCCCTTGGCAACCATCGTAAGTTATTTCGTCTGATACGGGAAACGGGCAGCAGGAGACCTGTTGTTAGTGAAACTATACGTGACGAGGGTGGACAGCCTATCCACAATTCGTCAAAACGTCTGGAGCGTTGGGCTGAGCATTTTGAAAAGCAATTTAATCGGCAAGAATTGTTCGATTCGCCGGTCACTGATCGCCCCGCTCCGTGGGCTGTCCCTTCGGATCCACCCTCTCGCTCAGAAGTCGAACGCGAGATCGGACTGTTGAAGTTGAACTAAGCCGCGGGATCAGATGATCTTCCTCCAGCCCTCTTCAAATTTGGAGGCTTTGCTCTTGTTGATGCTTTGCATGAATTACTAGTGAAACTGTGGGAGCAGGAAACTGTCCCAACCGACTGGAGCCGCTCCGTTGTTGTTCCCATCTTCAAAGGCGGCTCGCGCTCGGAATGCGGCAACCATAGAGGAATCAGTCTGATCTCCATCGCCTCCAAATTACTCGCGTCCATACTTCTCCATAGACTGACTGGCGCTCGTGAAAGCCAGATTCGTGAGGAGCAAGCCGGGTTTCGTCGGGGTCATGGCTGCATCGACCACATCTTCACCTTGCGTCAGTTGTTGGAGCACCGTCACACATATTGGCGGCCCACCGTAGTCGTGTTCCTCGACATCAAAGGTGCCTTCGATTCGGTTGATCGATGTGCCCTTTGGAATTGTCTACTCAGGAAAGGTGTGCCCGAGAAATATGTAAATATTATCCAAGCATTATATGCGCGCAGCACGGGCAGAGTAAGGACTTACGGCAAGCTGTCGCCACCCTTCAATATCTCCAGCGGTGTGAGACAAGGATGCCCGCTGTCACCTTTCCTATTCAACTTCGCTATTGACGAAGTCATGGAGATTGCATTTACAGGACATGACTTGGAAGGTGTGGAGCTACTCCCAGGAGAACGACTTCTTGACTTAGAGTATGCAGACGACATTGCCCTCATCTGTGACAGCTCCCAGACGTGTCAAGCCGCGCTGGACAGATTAGCACTGGCTGTCAGTCGCTTCGGGCTTTGCTTTGCACCAGCGAAGTGCAAAGCGTTCCTCCAGGATTGGCAGGGTTCACCCCCTGTGCTGACCCTTGGTGGGGATCAGCTAGAAGTCGTTCAGAAATTCAATTACCTGGGAAGTTGTATCAGCGCCCTTGGGATCGAAGACGAGATCACGAACCGTATAGCGAAAGCTCGAAGTGCTTTTGCTAACCTTCGCCACCTATGGCGACGGCGCGACATTACTCTCGCCCTGAAGGGTAGAGTGTACAATGCAGCGGTACGTTCGACCTTACTGTACGGTTGCGAAACCTGGCCCCTAAGATCGGCGGACATGAAGAGGCTACTTACGTTCGACCATCGGTGCCTTCGCAGTTTGGCTCACATTTGGTGGGAACACCGCGTGAGTAACGAGCGTGTTCGACGCATTGTTTACGGCCTAGGAAAAGGGAATGAACCGCTCAGCACCGTCATTTCACTCACCAGGCTCCGATGGCTGGGCCACGTGTTGCGCATGCCAGCCCACCGACTCCCTCGACGTGCGTTGTTTGCTCACCGGGGATGTGGGTGGAAGAAGAGGAGAGGTGGCCAAGCGATGACTTGGTCCAGAGGAATGAAATCCCTCACTTCGGAACTAGCCTCGATTGGAGCTTCACGGCTCCCTGGTTGGGGTCCAAAAGACGATGAACACGTTTGGCTGGATACACTTGCTGACATGGCAAGGAGCCGACCTCAGTGGCGTTCCTGTTGTGAGTTTCTTTGTCCCTCCCCATCCCTTTAGCCTCCCCCTCCATCTGCGATTTTATTTCGTAGGGTAAAATGTAATTAAATTGTTGTTTTTTGCCTAGTAGCCGGCTGGTAGCTTACCGGAACGATGCCTATCCGTTGCTGGTAGCTCAGCTGGCATGCAACTGTCGTATTTATTTTTCCTTTATATACTGTATGTATGTATGTATTCCCTTTATGTATTGCGGTACAATAGCGGAGGTGTTTTACCACCTCTAGCTGACATGTATAATGATGATGATGATGATGATGATGACTTGCCTTAGCAAAGGTCGTGATAACGACTACAGGGGACCATTCAGTAACGTTTCCTCTAAAAGGCTGTTTCCAAGGGTTCAGGAGCATATATAAGTTGTAGTTAGACATAGCGACTGAAAAGATGGGAGACGTTTTCATAGTTATGAAATTACGCCGACTCAGCTTATTTGGGGTTCGCCCATTTGACATGAGCTACCTTTGCAGTGGCGTCACGTCTTGTTTATGCAGTATGTGCCGGAGGTACTCTGGCTGTCCTATAATGAACATGTAGGCTAGAAAGCGTTTGACTTGAGAGCGGCCGCTGAACGTAAGGACAATTGTGCGGGTGGGCGTTTTTCGTTTATCGGACGCGGCTACATAAGCGGCGGTCCCGGTTCATTATGCTTACACCTAAAACTGAGCGTGTCACTTTCTCCAGGGGTATGCAACCTGGCACCTTAAATATAATTGCATTTTATGCGCGGATGACTCGTTCGTTGCCTTCCTTGGCGACCTTGTTGAGCAGTTCCCCCGCTGCGGTAAGATCTTCCGCTTCCTCAGATGTATGTAGATCCGATAGCTGCGCCAGCGATATAATTTCACTAACAATTATTTGATATGTTGCAGTTCTGATTTCACCGAGTTTAGCTCCTTTGCGATGCTTTCTACTTTAAGAAGCGCTCCTGTGAGGTAGTCTTGTGGTGTTGCCATACAGTCAGAAAGCAAAGCGGACGGACATTTTGGTGGTAACGAGTTTAGTTACGTCACCGATATTTCAGGTTCATGTAGTGCATCCGCCCTTGGATCAGTAAAAAGCACAAAGCAAGTAGCCGAATTTCCTAATGTAAGAGCCGCAAATTTACCAGTTATCTGGTACATTGTGTTATAGCTAAATATCCGTGATGTCAGTGCTTCGACCATAGTAGGCGCAAGACAGTTACTAGTAGTGTCCTTGTTCTTCTGAACGCCACTCCGGGGTCTTCCCCTTATCATAGCTCTGGGGACTTTCGGTTGTGGTTCACTTCTTTAAACCATTTGTCAAAAGTCAAGTTCTTTCGTTAGTGTTTGTTCCAACACTGTTGTTCACCACTTTTTATACAAAATTCGCGTTAGTATTGAACGTCACGTTTCAGGTTACCGAGTCAAGGTTACATACGATGTACGCTTCGAAAACTGACAATTGCTTGAATATAACTTAAAAGTAGTGTAATCGTTCCACTTGTCCTTGATATGAGTTTATCCGGTCAGAACTACTTACTTGCTCCCGGTTTTTCGAAGGTATCCAATCTAAATCTTATTGCACATCAACCTGTGTACGCTCATTTGATCAGGTTCCATCACGTCTTTATATTGTACGAACGTTCTTGAATATACTCCTGACTTAACTACTTCTGCCGCTGGTTCTCGAATATTGCTGTGTTTCGGCGAAAACACGCGTCTTTAAAGTGCATCAACTTTTTACCTACATCAAGATTCCTAAGACTGTCGGAAAGCATATGGTGAGCTCTTCTGCAACCTGCCTCAGCCAACCGTATCGGTAGCTGTATAAGGCGGTCAGCGTCAATTACATCTTCCTGCACTACTTTTACTGACTGTGAGTGCCTACTTTGCACTGAGAACCGCGTCCTATTGAACGCACGCTACGCTTTTTGTCTGGCGGACATTGTACGTGCGTGCCGGTTGAAACCTGAGGTGAAACGCGACGCGGCAAAACAAGGGGTTGCCCATAGCGTTGACCTATGCGCAAGGCGACCCATCACCGAAGGAATGATTGGGTGTGCCTAAACTCCGATACTTTTGTATCTTTCACTGTACCTAAAAGAGTGCTTATTTTACCTCCGTATACTTCTCGTGTACTCTAGGTAGATTACAGAAGCCCTAAGGTCATTTTGTTAAACCACTAAAATGCTTATTTGCTCGGGCAAGACGAGAAGCCCCAAGAGTTATTCAAACATGAGACGGGATACAAACGAAACGTTCGCAAGCCACCGTGCTTTGCAGCCTATCCGTTAACAGTGTAAATACGAATGGTGTATCCTCCACAAATGCACCTGACATGAAGTGTCAATTACCAACATGTAAAGTGTCTATCAATCAAGCTTCCGAAACCTCTTAATTTCTACTATCTATAAACATGTCTTAGGTTGCGTCAGTAGTGAAGCACTTACATGTACAAAATATAAAACCTTAGCGGTTGGAGTTTATCGTTGACAGTCTGACGTCGGTTTCTTATTTTCATGATCCACCATCTAACGCCGAGCACAGCCGCATAAAAGTCCATTGGACTTCCTAAATGCCGTAGCGTATGACATACGTGAAAGTTGAAAGCGTACACTAAACGCTACGGCTCTCAACATACTGGATTACTTGACGCTTACAACTAGAATGCATGCGGTTGCAAAGACCTACAGCAACTCGATAACGGATGTTAAATGAAATAGACGAAGGAAAATAGCTCAACCGTTTCCATGCCCTGCACTTTGCTGCTTCAAAAACGAACACTCCTGTGGTATGTTAAGTACGAAACGAAAAGCTGTGACATGTATTCCGAGGTTAGACAAAGTATGCATTTTTAAGAACAGATCCCCTCTCATTTGCACTTCACCCTTCTAGGTTTAGTAATACCTTACCAACGTGCACGATTGGCAATTCCACTTGTTCCTCACTGTATCCAATGGTCGTGCTAACCTCCGATGTAGACTTCATTGATCCGTAAGGCAGAATCGTCGATCTGGCCCATTCTGCAACTACCATTGTCTCCCAAATTGCAATGGAGAATGTTTATCAGGGGATTACCGGTACAAAGATGGCGTCACCTTTGCAGCTACTGAGAAACACCGCCTGTAAAGTTACGGTCTGAAGCTCTTCCATTCAGTAGTTGTGCAACTATTTAGCTAAAAGTGTCTGATTGTACCAAACCCGGATGGCTGCACGAAGAATAGACCTCAGTGCAATTAGCGCATCGCATGGTACATCTATATCAGGCACCGTCATGCACCAGTGATAAAGCAGTAGGCCTCGAAAGCCGTTTAGTGCTAGAAAGAGCCTTAATAACTTCGGGAATATCCAGACTGTTCTATCATGGCGTAAAATGACAAACGTCCTATGCTGTCTGTACAAAATAAACCCCTTACCTCTCAAAATACGCTTACGGACGCATCGGTCATTGGGCCCATTACTTTCGCTACGAGAATAAACAGTTCTCTCTTTTACTACCTTCTACTGGTATCCACCTAGTACATTTTAGTAACTCCACAATACTACCTTACTAGCATTTATAAAAGTATCCTTAACTACAAAGCTTTTAGAATTGTCTTACCCATTCCGCATTTCCATTTACTACCAACGGCTGCCGCAAACTCACGTAAAAGGAGTTACTTCAGGTACTACTGCAGCTGCTATAGGCTCAAATTTGATTGATTATTGTGGCTCAAACCTGAGTTAGAATGCTTACCGAATGGTATTACTTAATATCCGTTTACTGTTAAATACTATTCCTTTATTCCGTATCTTTGTGTAACTAACTAAGCTTCCTGTGGTTTTGCTTGGTGCAGCACATATGCGTCAAAACAAATGATTTCAGATGACGGATCTAAACTCTTCAGCAGGGAACGTAAGACAGGTAGGGATGGATGTTGCATTATTTACTACGCTCAAAACATGCTTATACCCGAGCACACACTTCCGCTTATCTATCTCTCCTTTGAGTCCGTCCAGCTAATTTGGCCGTCCGGTGGAAACAGATCTATCGTAGATCACACCTATCACCCATTTGTTGCCAACAAGCATGAAGAGACCAAAGTGGTACGTATCGTTAGCTACATTACTGGGTCTACTCTGCCAAATAAGCTCATTTGTGGGGACAAAAAGCTGGCCGCCATATGCTAGACTAGATTGGCACCAACCGTGCAACACGTAAACTTATAACTATTCATATGTCTGATGGACGGGCTCAGCATATTTTTCATCTAGAAGGGTAAAAGTGCGTTGGATCTAGTTTTTACTCTAGACGTGGTTTCCCTTTTCACTGAGATAGTACGTGGCCCCCAGGATACGACCACCACTTACTTGCCCGCATAATAGTGGTCGTCCACCACCGGTTCATCCAAACATACATTCTTTCCTCACACAATATGTAAATTTGAACTCATTTTCCATTATAATGGTCACAAACTTGGGTGCTTTTCTTTTTTCCCATGATCTGGATATATCTGCAATGTATTATTAAATCACATACAATATTACTGGGAATTATTGAATTTCAGGAAAAGAAACCTTTTTCTAGACATACAGCTGAGTAAACTATTGTCGAAATAGAGCAAAATCTAATGCGTATACTTGCTCAAACATAAGAAAAACTCGTAAGTTCAATGGATTTTGGGTCTGGAAGGGCTTGTAGTTGAAACGGATGCTAGAAATGCTACTCCTCTTAGACAAGAAGAGAAACCCGATTTACTCAGCAAATACCAAACTGGGGAACCAAGTCAATAAGGAAGAAGAGAGATACTGGACAAACAAACCTCCACTCACATATTACCATACCAGGCAACAGGGTTGGCATCACGCCAGCTGCTATGGTGGATGGCTTTAGTGCTTACTTTGTCGCAGTTCTTAGCAACGAAAATGCAAATCTGGTACATTTAGTCTCATCTGTCATTACTGACATTATTTCCATTGTTGACTTCAGCGTTAGAGTAATTTAACCTTTGATTAACTTGCTCCAGACACCATATAACCCTGGTCTTAATGCTATCCCTTCAGCCTAATGCGCGCTTGGTGATAATGAAATACCAGTACCATTATTGAATGTTTCTTACCCGTTCTTACAGTCACGTCAGTATGCTGTGAGGTGGAAGGACACTGCTGTTATACCGAGATATGAGTCTAGGCCTAAACGTGATATACCTAACTACCGCCCCATTGGTCACATCCCTGTCCCATCACGGCTGATGGAGAGAATTTTAAAGGTAAAACTCACTTCTTTCACTTTAACCCCCCTTGTTTTTCACCTTCGCAGCATTGTTTTTCAAAGGCTCGTTATTGCATAACACGCCAAATTGCTTTCTTAAATAATCGCACCGAAACGAGTAACTGTGGTCGGCAGTGCATTGTCTTATATCTAGCCACGCAAAACGTGTTCTATCGAGTTCCGCAAAAGAGGTTATTATCGAAAGTGAGGCGTTTTTGCCAACAAATCCGTTAATTTTGTGGTTCAGGAAGTACTACTCCTAATAGTTGTTTTAGTCATGCAATAGCATAGAACGATGGTACAAAATGATTCGGTTCCTTGCGTGCATAGTTTCTAGAAGAGGTCCAGAAAAATACCTTTTGATTTATTTTATTTTTTAACGGACCGGACGCCCTCAGGTAGTCGACATAAATGGGGTCACGTCTACGCCCCAACCAGTTACCAGGGGCCTCGTTTAATGCAGCTTTTTGGGTCTGTTTCTTTTCCTATTGTACATGAACTAACTTATACCCGTCGTAAACGTTGAAAGCTACTACTTTTACAGCTTGTTTGAGGGTTGTATATGCTTTCGGTTTATCCCAAACAAACTAATATAGCAAGCGGTAAATGTGGTCTAAAAACCCTAGCGGGATGGGCTGCAAAACGGCAGTAGCACGTCACGAAAACAAAATGCAATGTCATGACTTATGGATGTCATATGGAGGCAGATGGTTTCTAAAAATGGCTATTCAAGTTCAGTGTGCGCATCTGTCACAGAGACAGGACGGAGATATTCTAGCTCCCTAAGTTTCAGTGAACATGCAAACCATATGGTTGCAAAAGCAATGCTTGTACCGGGACATATTATTCCGTTAATACAGTTGCAATAGCCAAGGCCACGCCTACTTACTCAACTGAAGACCTTTTCTAGAATACTGGCTCGTCACCTACAGCCATTTAAGTAATTGTGATCTGAAGACCAAAGAAAATGTTCAATGCGGCTTCACCAACCGCAGCTTAGGTTACTCCACACTTGTTCCTTATTAAGCCAGAAGCACTGAATTAAAACGTAGGTTTCATGGATCAGTAGGTTACATTTACATTGTAGTTTCCTTCACAAAGTTGTGTGGCATAACGTGCCTAGCGAATACCGCTGTATGCAATGTTGGTTGAAAGACAGTTATGGAACACGCGACACCGAATGCATGGGTGTTTTGCCTACATTCAAGCCAACGGTCAGACAGAACTTTTATCGTAGAAGATGAAAACCGATATGAAATAAACTACTTAGGTGTATACAATGTACAAAAAGCCTGAGCTTATTTATCAAAATTGTTAAGATTTTCCTGAACCTGCAAAATTGTAACACACCATAAGGCTGCAAATGAACGACTATAAATAGTGTGTGGTAGGACCTGAGAATATCGGAAAACTACGAGGGCAGCCTTTTGTTAAAGATGCTAATTCGACCTGTCGTTTTCAAATGTCACTAGAAAGCTGCAATGTTTTACCTTACTATACTTAATTACACATCTCATATTTCATTTTACTGTTTTCATTGAGCGACAAGTAACGGATATTTTCCTTCCGATCGATGGTCTGTAAGCAACGCACTGCTCGCCTACCAAAGCTGATGGTTTCATTTGTTCACTTTTTATGGTACAGCAACCACACTTGCAGAAACTGGAAACCGCATTTAAACAATGTTTCTGCTCTTTATTCAATACAATACGCTGGCTGGAATAGACTATTGCTTTTGCTTGTAAATTCCGTATTAATAAACGCATAAATAAATAACTGGTATATTCTCGGTAAAACTAGACACACTTGTAAATTCGTGTTCAAATATGCATACAAACATAGCTTCTTTGACAGGTTAAAACATTCGTTTTAATGAAAGGTATAAAAGAAAAGATGTAGTCCATCTGAGTGAGGATATTGTCAGGTAATAAGCAAATCAAGGAACAGGATGGCACTGTGGCGCGCAAAAAGCGTTCGAGATACAAGCTGGGGGTAATTACGCCATGTAGTGATCCGAGAACACAGGAGTCCAAACAAGGTTTTGGTGCGACCAATGACCGTTACGGAATCGGGAGGCTCTGTGCTCCGTCAAAGCATTCTTCATAGTAAAATCAGTTGCACAGGTTGGTTGTAGGAGGCTGAGGACTGCGTCAGTAGGAAATGTTTAGCTGTGACTTTATTTTGAGGCGAGCCACATCCGCCACCTTGCAGTGTTGTTAAGCGGACATTTGTGGCTTTTATAGTTAGAAAGCTTGCCAGGCGAAAACCCATCACGTCCTGGAACACTGCCGTAGCTTCCGTGGAACCGTAGTGCTAGTCGGCTATGCATCGTATAGACCGATTTTGCACTCTATTATTCGCAGTCGGTTGACAGCCAAAATCCTTCTTTGGTTGGCCGAATGGCTTAGTACTGATCCGGCAGCACTCGTTGAAGCTGGGCAATGATGCAAAAGAGTCTACAAGTCGAATGATAAATGATGCAGGTGAGCAAACACATTGGTAATAGAGGCCGGCTTTTATATTATATTATTGTCCGGCTCGCAAAGCGTGTCCAGCTATCCACGCTGGACTTGTCATGGGGACGGTGATTGAACTTGTTTCTTGTGGCTGAATATGTACATAACAGGCGAAAATGCCATTCTCCGAAAAGTGGATTCGGAATTCCTTCAAATGTATGTAAGTGTAACTGTCTCCATGGCCAAGTGAAAATTCCTTGAAAGGCCATCGGAAAAGCCACGTATGCGAGCGCAACGCTGTCAGTGAAATGACATCAGAATAGCTCCAGGTGACTGGCGAATAGTAATGTTTGAGGCAGTGAAGGTAATCACGCCAGAATTGTTTGTCTTCGGCTGTGGAATGGGGGATCCATGTAAGTATATCATTCCAGGTGAGCAAATTGTCCTACTCTGAGAACCAGGCGAGCTAAACCCATTTGTTTAGACCACGTGAAGGTAGCGTCCCTAGAATGTCGGTAAACGCTCCATTTTTAACGATGTGTGGGTTCTTCATCTCCCGGAGAAAGCACCAAGCGTTTCTACCACCAGGCTATTGAGGATGGGTCGACAAGTCCCAGTGAATAAACCTTCTTATTTTGACGAACGTAACTCTAGAAATCTCGGAAAACGGGCAACAGACAAGAGGCAGCCAGACAGAGACAGCAATAAATCAAGAAGCCCCAACAAGGACTGGTGGCGCGCAACCGTGCCTATGATTTATTATACTTATGTAATTTTGTTTAGTATACATGATTTGCAAGCGCTTTCTTTACATCACGTCGCTGGTGCGACTCAGACTACAACTACTAGTAGGAAAAAGGTTCTGCACGCTCAGGGTTAGGAGACCGATATAAAAAAGCGTGTTGACAAACCTAAAGCGAAGGATGCGATGGTTGGAGAGAAACAGGCAAACTGAGGATGATGGCAGCAGTCCGAATGCGAGCGGCATCTCAGGTAAAACTAAGGACAACTAGCTTGAGACCGAATGCGGGAGCAAAATAGATAAAGCAACATTCCAAGAAGTAAAGGAAATTCGAAGCATCGACTAGGAGCGGATGAATGCTGACGGCCGTTCGAAGAGTAATTCGTGAGAGTAAGTACGCTAAAGCGCTTATGATTCCACAGTCCACAAGCCGTCAGAATCTAGAAAAATGGTCACAGGGACCAAAGCTGCCGGGCATTGGGAGTCGCCATGCCACGTATGGTCTCATTAATAGACAAACGCCAACCTAAGGTAAAGAGCAGCGGCATATGAAGGGTGGTAAGATAAGCAGCCTAATGAAAGTACTAGTCAAGAAACACTTAGCAATGGTCCGAGTACCGCCAATAATCAGGAGCGCGATCGGAGCAGGGGCGACCATACGCACGAGGATACCTTGGATAGGCGCAATGAGTGTAAGCCGTAGGAATAAAAATTGAGCGCAGTAAGAGAGAAGGCCATGGATAATAGGAAAATAAAGACAGCATGGGTCTAGACGCAGGTGGAAGAGAGCGAAGTCGCTGCCAGCTCCTGGTCGGAAATGGCAATAAGATCCAGCAGTAATAGGAGGGCAGAAGAACGTTCAGATGTGAGTAGATTAGTCGGCGCACTGAGATTGGGTTGCATAATTGTGGTGAGAACGACTGTGGACTGGTCAAGTAAGACTAGACCCAAAGCAGGGCAGTGAGAACTGGTCCTGCTTTGGAAACAAGATTGAGAACACAGATCAAAATAAGAAAAAGTTAGTAACGGGATGAGAAAAGTTTATTGAAAGAGAGTAGTTGAGCGCTTGAGGCCTTCCAGGTGATGTAAACAAAACGTTGGTTTAGCCGAACCAAGATTTGTAACGTCGAAGAACTCTGAGTGAAATAAGATAACAAGCGGCGGATCAGACGAGACGGGATTAGTCAGCTCGTAGAAATAGCACGTAAAATAAATGCAGGAAAAAGGGCCGCAACGATAGAGCTTGAACGAGTCTAACAGCCTCACGGGGTGGGGGAACAAGGCCCTTGAGCCTGCATAACGTATACCGCTTAAGTCTGGGTAGCATGGGAGCAGTCAGAGAGAAAGAAACTGATCCGTGGGACTAGATCACCACAGGGCAGTGAGATCTGGCACTCCAGTTGAAGAAGAATTAAGACCAGAACGCAATAAACCATAAGCTGGCGTCAGGATGAGAAGTTTTATTGACGAAGGGTGGGAAATGCTCACAAGGCTCTCAAGGTACTGCAAGGGGATAGTGGAGTCAGCCGAACCAAGACAGGTGACGTCTTAGAAATCTGAAGGAATCCGGAGAGCAGGAGGCCGATCGGGTAAGAGTTGATTAGTTGGCGCGTTTGCATAAGAACATATATTGAAAGTGAGAAAAAACTAACAATAAATGGTGGGCAAGTCTAGCAAGCTCTAGATGTAAGGGAAACATCATGCTTAGTCTGCGGAGCGTATACTGCTTAAGTCTCAGTAGCACAGGTGCAGGCAGAGGGGGACAGACTGGTCAGGTGAGACAAGTTCACGGCAGGGCGCTAAAGCCGGCCGTCCGATTGAAATAGAAAGGAAAACAGGAAGTGATATTAGAAAAGGTTAGGGTCTGGATGGGAAGGGTTTTTTTGTAAGGCGTGGAAAAGCCCACAAGCCTCTCCACGTAACGTTTACAGAACCATTAGGTCAGCCGAACTAAGAGAAGTGATGTCTAAGAACTCCAAATGTATTCATTGAGCAGGAAGATGACTAAGCGGGACTGGATTAGTTGGCGCCTTGGGATTAGGGCGTAAAATAAATATAAGAACAAGGCTAAAACTAACGAGGGAACAAGACTAGCAGTCCCTCAGAGTAGGGGTAACAGAGTTTATTCTACGGCGCATGTACCGTTTAGGTCTCGGTAACATGGGAGCAGTCAGCAAAAAGCAGACTAGTCCGGTGGGACAAGATCACGGCAGGGCAGCAAAGCCGGCCGCCTGATTGAACAGGCATGAAAACAGAAAGCGAGATAAGGAAAGGTTAGGGTCGGGTTGAGAGGGGTTTATTGCTAAAGAGTGGAGGAGCCCACGAGGGTTTCCAGGTGATATAACCAAAACGTTGGGTCAGCCGAACCAAGAGTTTTAACGTCGAGGAACTCTGAGTGAAATCAGATAACAAGCGGCCGATCTGGCGAGACTGGATTAGTCAGCGCGTAGGATTAGCACGTAAAATAAATGCAGGAAAAAGGGTCGCAACGAAAGCAAGTGAACGAGTCTAGCAGCCTCACGGGGCAGGGAAACAAGAGCGTTGAGTCTGCATAAGATCAGGATGAGAAAGTTTTATTAACGAAAGTTGGGAATAGCCCACGAGGCTCCCCAGGTAATGTAATCGGGTAATTGAGTCAGACGAACTAAGAAAGATGACGTCTCACAAATCTGAATGCATCCGGAGAGCGGGACGCCGTTCGGGTAAGACTAGATTAATCGGCGCTTTTACAAAATGACATACAGTAAAGGTGACAAGAAAACTAACAATAAATGGTACGCAAGTCTAGCGGGCGCTAAATGTAAGGGAAACATCTTGTTAAGTCTGCGGAGCGTATTCCGCTAAAGTCTTAGTAGCAATGGAGGAGGCAGAAAGAAAGAGACAGATTAGTGGGACTTGACCACGGCATGGCAGTGCCAGCTGGCCATTCCTTAGCAGAAGGAATGGAAACAGCAATCCCATTAAGTCGTACTATTAAAGTGCGTCAATAGGCTATACCAATAGAGTGAAAAGTCTAGCAGGCTCTCATGAGGAGCGAAACAGCGTTAATTCCGCAGCGTCTAGGTCGTTTGTGTCTTTGTAGCATAGAAGCAAGCAGAGATAAGTAAATAGAGTCTTGGCAGGGCCCTCAGAGGTGGCCGTCCGATTGAGGAAGAAAGGAATACGACAAGCGCGGTAATGAAAGTACCGGGTCAACATACGTGGTGAAGAAACTAAGGAGGCACACATGGCGGTCCGTCAACCAAACATTGACCGCTAACGTAACAGTGCTCTGCGAGAGTTCAGAGAGTGAAAGAGATTTTAGGCGGTATTTGATTAATCGGCGTACAATGAAGACAGCGAGCGCAGTACGGAAATTACAAGTGCAGAATCGAGCTTTACTGATTAGAATAAGCTATACTAACAGAGTGTAAGCTAATCCAGCAAAGTTCTCGGGGTGAGGGAATCGGCGCGTTGGACAGGTAGTGTCTAGATCATTTAGGTCTCGGTAGTATGGATGCAGTCAGAAAGCAGGAGACTGGTCAGATGAGATTAGATTAATACAAGGTACCGAGTTGACTGTCTAGTTAAAGAAATGCAACCAGACACGACGACAAGGGTCGGGCAGGGTAGGGATGGGAACGGTTTTACTGATAGAGAGTGTAAAGGTTGACGAGGCTTCCAAAGGAAGTTGAACAGTCTTTTAGGTCAAGCAAAACAAGGAGGGCAACGTCTCAGAATCGTGAATGAATCCGGAGAACAGGAGGCGGCTCTGGCAAGACTGAATTAGTCGGCGTGTTGGGATTAGGACGTACAATAAAGATGAGAAGCGAGCTATAACAGTAAAGGGTGAATGGGTCTAGGAGGTTCACGGAGTTACCAAGTAAATAAAGATAAGGCAATGCTTGCAGGCGCTTGAGGTGAGGGGAACAGCATCGAGTCAACGGAGCCTAGCGTGTTTGTATCTTCGTAGTTTTGTAGGTGGTCAAAGGGAAGTAGACTGGTCGGCTGAGACTCGGTTAGGGCAGGGTACTGAGAGTTAGCAATCCGATGGAAGGATGAATGAAGAGAGCGAAGTAAGGAAAGAACAGTAGCAGAGTGGAGAACGCTTTACTGATTAGTAGGGAAGCCAACGGGACTCTGATGTAATGTGGGCAGGGTATTGGATCTGCTTAATTTTTGCCGGTAACGTCACAATAGTCAGAGAGGTCAGATAGCAGGTGCCAAATTACACTAGGCTGTATTAGTCGGCACATTGAGATTTAGTAGTGCAGTTAAGTTGGGAAGATAGAATAGTGTCAGCAGGAATGGATATGTTAGATATGGGAGTTTAAATTAGTTAGGTATAAGCACTCGGGTTGAGGGAAATAGTGTTTTGGTTGTGCCGAGCCTATACCGTTTACAGCTCAGTACTCTGTATGCAGTGAGAAAGTAGGAGACTGGTCGGAGGAAAGTAGGTCAGCACACAGCGCTGGGTTACTGATAAGGTGGGGTAGGCAACAAATGGGGGGAACAGAGTGTTCAGCCTTCTGGACAATGACCGGTACCGTCACAATATTCCCAGAGGGTCAGCAGAAATGGACAGGTTAGAGCTGGCGGTGGCTATGTTAAAAATTAGGGTAAGCAAGACCACAGGCTCTCGTGAAGAGGATCATAGCCGGAAGTTTGCAGTGTCGTGCACGTTTACATTTCGGTAGTAAATAAATAAATGGTTTATTCTCGTCACTGCGAGGCACACCATTAAGGGCGTGATCATGGTATTACAGACATGTATGATCAGCAATTGCGCAAATTAGTACATTTTGACCAATTGCATGGGGATTTATGTGTGTGTTGAGATGTAAAACTAGGTTTAACTGTGTATTTGGAATGGGACATATTGTGTGAGTAGATAAATGTGACTGTGTGTGCGTTTGCTGGTTGTGTTCGCCATCAAAGGGGGAATCAATGAAACGCTTTGAATCAGCTGACGTCCGTGATTTGTGGATGATCCTCCGGAAAAGGGAAGATGCAGTGACTTTATTTAGTGGCGAATCACATCCGCCACGTCACAGTGTTGTTAAAAAGATACTTCTGGGTTTTTATAGGGAGAACGCTTGCCAGGCAAAATCCCGCCACATCCTGGAACACTGCCGCCCAACCATTTGCTGGAACGGGATTTACCCGAACCACCCAGCTGGTACCACGAGGAGGTTGTTCGGCTAGCCAGCCGTTGTTCGGCTAGCCAGTAAGTCAAAGAGAAACAGGCCAGTCAAATGAGACTAGGTCAGGACAGGGCACTGACAAACGGCAATCCGATAGAGGAGGAAGTAAATGCGAAGAGGGTGATAAGGAGAGGACAGGGTCGGTTTGAAAGGAGCCATATTGGTGCTGGGTGTATAGCCTAACAAGGCTCTTGGCGCATTGGGTTTCTTTTGCACAATTAAGACTTTGTATGGAATTCTAAATGTGATCGGGGCCGTCCTCCCACAGCTCGTCCTCAGGGATGCAGGTGCCCAAGATGTCTGCTACCTTGGGGACACTTAGCAGTCCAGTTGTGGCCTGGAGGATTGCAGGATATTAGCAGATGTTCTGATGGCTTCAGGTAACTTATTCCACACATGCGCATATCTATAGAGGAAGAAGTTAAAGCGTATGGAGCAGCGGGTCTTAGGTAGTGAGATTGAATGTGGCGTTCTGCGTAGAGGATAGCGTGCGTCGCACAGCGGTTGAACATATCTTACAATATTAGAGTCCGATGTTTTGATTAGTCTATATGGGAAAACTAGGTTGGTCTTAAGTCACCGCAGCCAAAATGGTTCCAGACCACGCTGCTTGCAGTGGTTTTGATGACTGCGCGTAGCTCATCCTATAAGGCGCTTAGTGAACGAAAGCTGGACTTTCTCGATGACCATCCTATCACTTTTGCGTGAATTAGTAACCACTATCGAAAAATACTCTACTATAGGTCGGGCACACAATTTGTAGAGCATGAGTCACGACTCTAACAGGCGCATTGACTTTAGTATATATCCAACGATAGACCTGGCTTTTGCAGACCTATAGCTCGCTTGTTCCACAAAGTTCAGTGAGCTTGAGTAGTGCACACCGAGAGCGCGCACGGTAGTGCTGTTATCTAGTGGTATGCCGTTAAGGGTTAATAGGTTGGGCGGTATGGAGCACAGGTAGGAAAGGACGTTACATTTCGCGGGTGCGACCTCTAGTTTCCACAGGTCACACCGTGTTTCAAGAGCGCCGAGATCGCTTTGAATGATGGAGAGACCATTGCGTAGGCAGCTGGGATCAAATGCGAATCCCACTTCTATATCATCAGCAAAGAGATGGAGAGTGCCTCGTTGGAAGACCTGGAATACATTCTTGATGTACAGTAACAACAGCAAAGGACCTAGGACGCTGCATTTCAACACTCCTTTGGTTGCAAGTGTCTTTTTTGAGGAGATATCGCCCGTAGCACTGACTGCGTTCGATTGGATAGGCAGGAAGAAAACCAAGAAAGTTGGCGGCCCGAAACATCAAATGCAGCTAATTTTGTCAACAAACCACTGTGTGGAACCCGGTCGAATGCTTTTCCATGTCCAGGAAGATGATGTCTAGTGCTTGACCCAGGTCTATGTAGTGTGTAACGTCGTTTAAGAGTTCAAACTGGCAAGTTTGACAAGATTTGGTAGGCAGAAATCCGTGTTGGGACCAATTAATAAGGTTGCGTTGTAACAGAAAACGAAGCATCCCGTCCTTTATTATTCTTTGCATAAGTCTAGACGCAATGGGTGTGTGGCTGATAGGACGGTAATTGACAGTATTTTGTCCGCCGCCTCGTTTGTGTCGTGTTATGGTGGTTGCGTGTTTCCATTTAGATGGGTATTGTCCGCTCTTCATAGAGCTGGTGATGACTTTGAGGGGAAGGACTGGAATATCTGGTCCTCCAAGAACTAATACAGAAGATGGGACACCATCAGGACCTGGGTAGTGTGACATTTTCTAGGAGCAAAGTGCTCGCTTGATGTTATTTAAGTCGAAGTCAATGGTGTGTATTTGGTCTTCAGTAAACTTTTGAATCGTAGTTGGCAGTGTGAGTCACTGCTTATGAAGGAGTTACAGAAATGCGTGTTAATGCCGTCACAGAGCTCGACCGCATCAGTGACTATATTTTTATCAAGAAGAAGAAGGGTAGTAATCGGTACATATTTGCTGCCAAAACCGCTGCTTCATTAGTCGAATAAGAAACTTTGCCTTGTTTTCAGTGCAAAGCGTTGCGTGCTCAGCTAATGTACGAGCATTGTTTTATGAACTTCTCCAGTCGATTATTAATTTATTTATGCGGATGATTAGGCGAGTCTTTAGTCTTGCTGTAGCGGGAGCGCATTTTCTTAAGCCTAGTAGCTAGTTTGCGTGTGGAAGCATCCTCAAGCGTCTGCCGCCGTCTTAGCTTCCTTTTTTGGGGGCAAGGACGTCTAAGCAGTTCGTAAAGTTGTTATAAAGCTCCCTGCTCGCAGTACCTATCTTTTCAGAGAGGAAGAAATCGTCCCAGGGTGATGCGCGGAGAAGGGAAGAAAACGTTTCGCAGTTGATGCGACGGCGGAGGCGAGATAACTCCTACTTGTTATCTTCCCGGTAAGGGAATGTAGGCAGTGCAATAGACAGCTTCACTACCTTGTGTACGCTGCCCTGTAGTTGTCTAACACGCTGGCGCATGCGTGGGAAACGCCGTTAGTGAATATTAGTTTCAGTGTGTTTGATTGTCAAGTCGGTGAATTCACATACTGAGTCCAGCCGTGTGCGAAAATAGTGTCTACCAGGGCTCTATATGTGAGTGTGTCTGACTGAGCAAGCCACGAGACATGAGGCATATTAAAATCTCCAGCAATAAGTTTATGTCGTGTAAGAAGAAATGAGACTTCCTGGAAGATCTTGGCCATTTTGTCAACGCTAGCACAAGAGGAGTGCGGTGGTTGTATAAACAGCCATCAAGAGGTCTAGTGGACATCCAGCGGCCTGAACCCATACTGAATCTTCAGAAATGCCAAGGGATACGGATTGGAAAGATGTTGCATGAAAATCGGCCTTGACGTATATGAGACATCTGCCACCTCGGTGGTTGGAGCGTCCACTAAAGAAAATGGTGTATCCTGGAATGTTTAGTGGAATGTCAGATTCATCGGCCGAATGCCACGTTTCTGTGGCCAACACCAGATGCGGGCGGGACAGAAGAATGAGGGGGATGAGAATGTGCATTTTATTTTTGATCGATGGTGCATTGAGGAGGAAGAACTTATCCGTGTAGTATCCGCATAGTCCTGTCGTCTGGTCGGCAGCTTCTGCGGTGGTGTCGTAACCGGGTAGTTTGGAAGTGCTTGGGATGGGTGAGTTAAGTGAAGCGGATATGTGTGCCTAGGGCGGCGGATTGATACATTGGTGGCAGCCGACCACTGTGTCACTTGTCGGTTTGAGGTCCAAAGGGTTAAGCGTAGGGCTGGAACCAACCGTTTGGGGTTGGCTGCAGTGTATGAATGAGCCTCTGTAGATGATACCGAGCAGGCGCGAGTCCTTGGAGAACTGGACTTGGTGGACCATGCACAATTGTTCTTCATCCAAAAGGGTTGCAGTAGGTGTGGTACCTCTCGGCGACCAGATAATCTGCAGAAGTCCTGATGTGTGAGAGCGGTTAGTCAAAGTAAAAGGAGCTGTGGTATTCATGTTGGTTGGCGATTCGTCAATAGCAGCATGCTGTCCTCTTCGGCTGGACGCCGTATAGCCGTGTGTTTTGAACTGATGTTGACAAGTTGAAGTTTGTGCAGTTTGATTGGTTGGTTCGGGTAGGAATGGTTTTCTGAATGGCTGGCTAGATCTGCTCGGAGCAACAATCCCGAGTAAGGCTTGATAAGCCGGAGCAGAAGGTGTAATAGTCACCTGTTGTAGCTGCATGGGTATTGGTTTGACTCGGCCGGTAGTGTATCGGGATTTGTTGCGAATTTGGTGGTGTTTTATTGGGTTTGGGATGTTGAGTAGGTAGTTCCGACGAAGAGACTGTGCTTGGTTGGCAATGGGCTTTGGTCCAACATTTGGGATTGGAGGTCCAGTTGTATGCGAGCGAGCCATCTGTTGGCTAGGTGTTTATGGTACTGCAATGAGTATACTTAGCCGTATCGGAACGTCTGGGTATAGTCTTTTGTTGTACTGATATGGATTCGATGAACGACTATGGGAACAGCCGTGGAACAGCGTTGCTTTGAGCTGCTGGTCGCTGAGGTTGTGTCGATAGAGAGTTGCGTGGGGACATCGACAACGCTGGCTAATTGAGAATATACTGATAGAGTATGTGTCGCGCAGAGTAGGTGTCGCACAAGTCAGACACATCAACAGCCTGTGTACAGTATTCGGTCGTGCCTACGACAACCGTCGAGTTTTCAGCTGATGTTACGGACTTGTCAACAATATTTTTGGCTGATTTTTGTCTTTTGATGGCTTTTTGCATCGCGGTATGTTAGTCGATGTGAGGAATCCAGGTCAATGTCACACAGGATCGAGGAAGAGGCCGCGTGGGTTTGATTTTCTTGCGCTTTTGTGAGTTGTGGCCTTGTGAATGACAGCACACGGTTCCTTTTTCTGAGAAGCTGAACTAGCAGGCAAAGTTGATATTTGCACCTTGGTTCTGTCCGGTTTTATCAGATTTGGACCAAGGTTCGTGTGCTGATTCCGCACATATCGGGCGTCAAGGAATCGTTTATCCAGCTCGGAGCTGCTAAAGTTCATCTCTATTGGGCAAGGTTGGCCGGGGATCTTACGTAGGCGAGTGGCTGAGCAGCATTCATTTGGTAGTCTACAACCATAGAGAAGGGTATGCAAACCCTGCTTAAGCGGTATCTTGTCAGTACGTTGAATACTACCGCGTTATTGGCACAACGAATGCGTTCGCTGACCTCGTGCGTAATATTATTCAAAATTTTACCAGCAGCTAGCAAATCTGGTTGGTTAACTAAAGTTTGGACTTTGTCCAGATTGACCAAAGGCATGACTTTGTTTAGTAGCATCGCAAGAGATGTAAACGTTATGGTTATTTAACAAAATTTCCCATGAACTTGCGATCGGCCTACCTGCAAAAGGTAAATATTAGTATTGTACATTTTACTTCCTGGTACTTAACATTCTTCCTTACTTCCTGATTGACCACAAGTAGGTTGAGCACTTTAGGGGAAGGAGCAGGGCTTTCAAGCCCTAAGCTCAAGTAAGAAATGTTACCACCGAATCACAGACTTAGAAAAACTGACCGTACCTGAATAATCGCATGCCTGAAAGGGCTGAGGCTCCATCACCCAGTATGTAGACACGAAGCAGCCCACATAAACGGTTGTTAAACTGGTAAGTACGTGCATGGTATTTTGCCACACTGGCCCAGAGACAGTTGGATCTTGTAAGTACGGTACGTACCCATTGCGGAAATACTCAGCATGGAAGCTTGTTCCATGAAGACGGATCCGTGCTTGGCCGTATTACTTTACTTAAACTTGCTGAAATCTGCATCAGTTGTTGCTCCAGTTTTCCCCACCACAATATATTCAGTCTGCCAATCACTTCAATACAAGACCAGCACAATTCAATATTTTATGTCACCTCGTCGTACAGATGAACCACGTCACTTACCTGGACTGTGCCTCCCATCCTTGAGGAAAAACCGGTTAGTTAGTTAGCTGTTTCTCTACAAGCCACAGTGAGTAAAGGGGAAAATTGATAAGTGTGGTTCTTTACATCAAAACGCTACTTAAGGTATTATGGGTGTCACATATAAGCAGGATAATGTTTACTTCAAAACGATCCCAATCACATTCGCTTTACTGTCGGCAGTTTCGTAATATGTCAAACCACACCCATAAAATTTCTTTTAAAATGCTAACTACGTCGCTACTAAGCTAATTCAAGTAATAAAAGGTTTTACGCAGTTACCAAAGCACTGAAAGACAAAGCTCGTTGTATTCAAAATCAATATGTGCCACATTTTCTAATACCGTTGCGTTGCATGCCGCAATCTACATAACGTGTCTCCAGTTATAGAGAACGCTCAACACACCTACGCCAAGTGCAGCTATGTTTACTCTAAACTTTTACTTATGAAGATAGATGTAACCAACTAAAATCTAAACTTTTGATTTGGCCTAATTTACATCGTAACCTCAGTTCCCTACATTAACTTGTGTAGAGTAACGCGTTTAATGCCCACTACGCTATTAATATTTGTTTGAAAGCAATATAAGAAATTCAAGACGCTGAATGATTATTTGTAGTATCGCAATTCAGGAACTCATTTAGTGAGAACTTTTGCTTGTAAGGTTCAGCGTGCTTTGTATTAAGCTACCTAGCTGCATACAAACTAAAAATTCTTAAGCTTACTCAACAAAATAATTAAGATATTCCTGTCTCCACCAAAAGTGTACCAGCTTTTAACATGGCAAACAAGTGACGCTAATTTGTTGGAAATCAACTCTGAAACGAAAGGTAGGGGATTCGTTTGTCAAAGACTGTCCAGCTTTGATTTTTATTTCTAATTAGCCAACTAGCCTATGTTAACTATATTTGGTAAACCGCAGCTCACTTTTATCCTTTTCTTGTCTGCACCGATTCATCAAAAACAGACATTTTGTTTGCGATTGATTGTCTGGAAAGGATTAACTAACCTGCAAATTTTGATGACTTTACTTGATCGGGTTTTAGGAAAACCATTAATTACTGCATAGGTACTATAAACTGTATTTGGATGTCGTTCACTGGCCAAAGTGCAAAAGTTATTTTGCTCAAAATCCTGTACTTACATGGTTGTTTGACCTGACCCCCCAACAATTTGTTGGTGGTCTATCTGCATAATTTTCTAAAAGTTGGTCTGTCTTTTTATTCCTAGTACGTTAGATGGCTAATTAGTTTATCATTAGCCGCGCCTGGGTTGATCTCCTGTTGTGGGTGACTTACAAATATTAGAATATAGGTGTCTCCCCATGCAAGGTGTACTGCCACCGACGCTCTGACACATATTAAAAAGAGCCATACATGAATGCGCTGCATACCAGGACGGGTTAACTGCTCATGGCACATAATGTATAGATACATGCAGTCCTTGAGCACATTTGTTACGCCAGCGGTGGTTTAATGCGAATAAGCCACATCGGCGTCCAACCAGTTGGATTTTGTAAGAGTGAGTGAAACCCATCGAGGCAATACCTGCATGGAAGTTGCTCCGCTGGGAACTGTTCAACGGATGGCCCTATGAATTTGTTTGAACTTTGGATAAATAAATAAATAAATAAAAAGTTTATTCTCGAATTTATCGAGGCACCCCAACCGAGGCATGATCAACACGTACAACCAGTTGTGTGTTGCAACTGACACGTCGCTGTGTATGTAATCTGCAATGGCCGAATAATGTACAGGCTGCAGCAATAGAAGAGGTCAACATCAGGAAATATACTTCTCTGTGGAGGACAAATTAGCGTTCATGTGTGCGCAGTATTAACAGTACATGCACTATAAATTTTGTGGAGACGTTTGATGCAGAGAGAGTATCTTTTCGAGGAAATAGGGCAATACGGCTCTAAACCACTTGCCAATTTAAATTTGGGCAGTGAATTTCTTCATTAGCTAGTCAAATCAGGCATGTCGCAGCGTTGTTAGCCGGAGTATGGTGGCCTTTGATATGAAGAACGCTTGACAGACAACTATCCTCTACGTCCTGTAACAGTGGTGCAATGTACAACTGGCAAATCATCTTTCCGAACGCGGGTTCCACTGTTCTTTGCAGTCAAAAGATTTTCTATTTCATCTGTTGTCTTATGAAGTACTTTAGTCAGGGCTCGTCATATTCGCTAAAGCCGGACGGGGACGGAAAAATCCTAAAGAGTCGGACGTATACGGGCAGGCGAGTAGAAATTTCTAAATATCTAAGGTCCGATTTTTTGATTTTGTACCCGTTTCCTGGATGTAAGGACTTCGTATCCAGCTATCCACAGTGGGCATCAGCCATGGTTATCAGCGCATTGTTGTCAGGTTGCTGTAGCGCCCCTGTCAAGGTAGCACCTTTTCAGTTATTTCTCTCCGTCGCAAACAAAAGAGCAGCTCCTCAGTGAAACAGTAGATTTCCAACCGTTCTCGACCTTGATAAAAAGGGAACGTGTGGAGCAAGCGTGACGAAGCTATACGCCATCGTGCTCGCCCTCAGGGTACGGATTGGGGAATGCCATGCACGTGGAGGTACTTGCGCTTAAGTATCGTCCGCCTTGCAAGAGAGATGAATATTCCGTCGCGAAGAATCAGCGGCAGCGTCTCAGTGGTTGGGGTTTCTGGCCGCATTTGCTTGTGTTCCCCGGTCAGTACTTGCCCCAATACCTTCCAATTGCTAAGCACTTCGACCCATTTATGCCTAGTGCGCCATTTTCGGACAGAGGTCTCGCGTCGGTTATGTCTACCTTACTCATCAAGGTCGACAATGCATTCCGCTTTATCACTTCCACCAGGCTCGCTTGTCTCTATGATATGGCCGCGCGCACATGGTTATTTAATGATGCTTGTTCCGACCAGCCGGGGTGCTGTTAAATATTGTTCTGATTGACACGCTTTTTAACCTCCGGCAAACATGGGTTAAATATTCAATTTGGCTTCCTTGTAACAAAAGCCAACAATAATTTATTATTATGTATCCGCACCTATAACTTGCTCAGACCATCTGAGTGTACTCTACCTCACCCCGCCGAAAGATGTACCGTCTATTTGATAATTGAACAAAGCGGTTACTATATAATGAGGTTGCCTACCCTTATTATGAAAATATAGATGATATAAACTCTATGTTATCATGCAATGATGTGTTATCAATAAT
This sequence comes from Dicrocoelium dendriticum, assembly GCA_944474145.2. Classification (NCBI taxonomy): domain Eukaryota; kingdom Metazoa; phylum Platyhelminthes; class Trematoda; order Plagiorchiida; family Dicrocoeliidae; genus Dicrocoelium; species Dicrocoelium dendriticum. The sequence goes on along the minus strand of OX104059.1, from coordinate 33,440,818 downwards.
TATTCATTAGGCTTAGACAATTATATTTTAAAAGCGACCAAAATATAGACGCCTTTAGATGAAGTGGTGATCCTTGGAAATTGTGGCACAAACTTCTATAAACAAGAGAGCCATAAGAGCTAGGTGTTGCGCTTAGCCATGTAAAGGACTGGTCCTGATAGAGGAGTGAGAAAGGAAAGATGGACGCAAACAATGCTGCTTTCTGGGTACAATAGCCTACAGGGGTTAGGCATAGTTATGACAAACGCGCCTTTGGAAATGTAGTGAACTAGTTACTGGATTGAATGCCTTGAGATTACTTGCTCTTAGTTGTCAAGGCCTGTACCAAAAGTATGGGAACTGGGTTCAGTGTAAACAGGACTAGGACCGCACAGTAATAGCCCTATTGTATTACTCTGGACGACGGAGGAACACCAGCATATTTAGTTGATTAAGAGTAAAAGACAAGCTAGCGTTAAAGATGGAGAACAGTAACAAATTTCTATACCTAAGCAGCTGTACCTCATTTACTTATTTCTCCAGTCATACGTAGGAAGCTACGTATTCAAAGGATGATTTAAATAAGGAGCGGAAGTTAGCTCCGCATACACAGCAATAGAACTTAGGGTATACCGAAAAAAGAGGTTACCAACCGGGCTTGGGTGACAAGCACACTAGTGGAAAGCCTACGTCAGTTAGTAATTGTGTACACAACTTGAAAGCGGTAAAACCAAAGAAGAAATAATACCTTTTGCATTGCACAGTATTGCTGCTATAGTTTTGGTTTAGCAGCTGTTGCTGTCCTATTTCCATAGGTTATTTTTACTTTGCAGCAAGCTAGTTAGGGTACGTCACATAAGTGCGTTTAATTTCTAGCCATCCTGACGGATATCGGCAACCCGTTTTAATTATAGGCGTATCCTTACAAAAAGAAGCCGCTTGGTTTTCTAGGATCTGCATAAAATATGAAATAAATACATGGTATGGGAGCAAATGCTCGGAGTTGCTCATCAATTAAATAAATCGTGCTAGACTGACATTGGTGTTATTATCCAGAAATAGAACACTAGCTAGCTTTTAAGTCTGCGCAACCATATGGGCTCGTGACCAGACTGGTTGCCACGCGCCTTAGTTAACAGTGGGTGAGTTAACTAGTCGTTTACTACATGCACGCTGAGTGTTTCACTAGCAGTAAGCGGGAACCTATTAGCATTGCTAAACATTATGGGGCTATACTCCAAAAGAGACTTGATGTATATCTTAAAACGAGCGAGCAATGATTCCGTTGTTAGCATGATAGGACAGATGTATTAACTGATTGATCGGGCTTTCGCTGCACAATACTTAACTCACAAGAAAAAGTGAGTGAGGTTGCGTCATGTTAGACAAAACCTTGCCCTGTTTAACCAGTGGCTTTTGGAGCATTGCTTACTGTTATAACATTCGCTAAATCAGTATACGCATTCGGTAGAGCGCTACAGTTGGCAGGGATACCTAAATTTTAAACATTAAGCCAGGAGGCAAAAACGGTAGGATCAAATTGAATAAAGTAGGTACATAAGTAGGATCACCCATTATCAATGACTAGTAATATGTTTTGGTTGTAGAACAAGCAGAACAACGGGCCTAAACGCTACCCTGGGCTGCGCCGTCTGTTACTGTTTTTCGTGATCAAAGTTGCCCATCATTATATTTTGTGTCCGGTTGCAGGGGTATAAAATACAGGAATAGGTTTTTATTTATATAAACAAATAACTAAATACAGATATATTGCTAGACTGTTGCTGGAAACGGTACTCACTGGGGTTCAAATGAGTATGTGCCTGAATTACATACTCTTACCTGAATAATAAACAAGGCAAAATATACGCACATTTAACAGAAATATAGTAGCAGTCAGCGGAGTAAGGAATTTTACAAAATCTGTTGTAGAAAGTGGAAAAAGTTGTAACATTTTTCTGCTTGTCGTTATCGGGCACAAACGGCTCCTTCAACTCTGATTTCTCTCCAATTGAACTTCATCAGTTGATCACAATTAAATCAAAAATGATTTAGTTTATGGTGCATATGCACGCATCATTTTATTACAGCAAACCAATGCTGTAAGGTACACCTTTCGACGATGGTCACATCAGATCCATTGCAAACTAGCGATTTCCACTGCTGTTTGGCTGGTGGATAGTAGCAAATATTGATTGAAATATGACCTCCAGCAAAAGCTGACCTTTGCTAACTAAATCTAAATAGCAATACCTGATTTAGAAAAATTAGCTAGTCGGAGCATGTCTTCGTCAATAAAAAAGGCAAGTGCGAAACATGCCTGGTCTCTAAAGATGGCGAATGCTCTATTCAACTAAGTACAGAAAACGTAACCTAAAACCCAAAACTTATTGACTCCATTTAAGGCTACGTAATTAGAAAAGAACACAATAGCTCCAAAGAAGCAGTACTTACTGAGAACGACATGTTGGGCCGCTAAACTAATATTCCCAGCGTACGCCACAACAGGTTGACGAATGGGTGGAATGTATGAGTAGCGAAGCTTAAGAGCCTAGCAGGAACGTTAGTTTGTACCTAGCCAACGACCAAGCGACCACCGTGTGCAGTTCTCAGAAGCTACTGATCCAGCCTACTCGCTGCGGATGTTAAATCCTCAAAATGTTTTGCCTCCAAGTGTGCTTGAATATCGTCCCTGGAGTTCATAAGCCTGGACCATGTGTATAAGTCATTGGTGTTCAACGCTAATTTTCCGGTGTGAGTTGAGATAGCTCAAACAGTTAATGCAAGATAGGAGAACCTAAACCCGTTTCATATTTTTTCACGGTGTTAAACCATACCTAGTAATGGGCCACAATGGTCTATCAGGAGCAGTAAGGAAATGAGCCTCCGAAAATGACAAAATACCTCTTAACGTGCAATTTACTGGAGCTTGCCTAGGTAAGACCAGAACTACTGTGGTTTGGCGGGCTAAAGCCTTTTCCGCACATGTAGAATTATTGCATTTTATGTACTGGTACACCATACCGTGCATCACTTTGACCTATTCGAGCTTGCTGTCTCATATTCCAGAGGTTCGAGGTGGGTACTTACCATGTACATTTGGTTAGTTATGCAAGGTAAGCTTGAAAGTCGTACCAATCACTTTTGTGCTTTTTCTGGTTCGAGCTACTCCAGTTCGTAAGGCGACAAGAACGGCTAATTATATCAGCACTGATTAGCCTACTAGGCGCAACGTAAAGGCTAGGAGCCGGATCCATGGACTTATCCTTGTGCTTCCGTTGCGGAGGCCTGAATATTAGCATTATAAAATGTCTTGTTAAAAAGCCGTTGTAAAACCCACCGCACTAGTGCTTGGTATAGTACTTGCCAACAAGGCACACTGCTCTCAGTGCTCCTCCTTGCCATGCAAGAGCAGGGGATGCGTGTAAATATTTCGCTGCTTGCTCGCGGAACTGCATCTAGTAAGTCAAAAAGACCTTAGTGTCTTTTAAAAATAAGTATGTACAAGGCCCTTAAGGCGATGGCCGGTTCGTTTGCCGTGTGTGTATGCCAACAATTGTAGTTAAGGGCGAGGTTTTGCGTTGTATGCATCTACATTCATTCATATAAAGAAGATTGTGGAACAAACAAAATCGGGTTGTTGTCTCCTCCTGGAGTGATACCTTGTCTTCACGAACCAACTCTACAGAATATTTGTGCCAAACCACTACGTTGTCCAATTTTTGGAGCTGTGTTGTTTTCTAACGGCGTCATGTCCAATCTCAAACTGGCATAAGTGTTCGTCTTCAACTTTTCAGTACGGTTTGGTTTGCTGGAACGGTGGAAAGCTTTTGGCTTAGATGACTTGATGAATAACGAGGTAAAAGCTTTCAAGAACCTTCCCTAGGCGGTCGCTGGCGTGCACTCAGTCACTAATATCCAGCTAGCCCTTTTAATAAATGCGGGCAAAACGTGATGATGTGTAATAGATTACTGCCTTTCTCGCTCTGCGCCCGGGTATTCAGAGCAGGATCATTCACAGCAGGATCATTCACACATCACGGACGTCAGCTGATTCAAAGCGTTCTATTGATTCCCCCTTTGATAGCGAACACAATGAACAAAAGCACACACAGTTAAGTTTACCTACTCACACAACATGTCCCCTTCCAAATACACAGTTAAACATCTTTTTACATCTCAACACACACATAAATTCTCATGCTATTAGTCAAAATGTACTCATTTGTGCAATTGCTGATCATACATGTCTGTAATACCATGATTACGCCCTTGATGGCGTGCCTCGCAGTGACGAGAATAAAATATTTATTTATTTATAACAGTAAAGCCACGTAATGGTTTCAACCGCAATGGACCGCAAACATTTAGCCCATCAAGAAAATGCTCCTTGCTGGTGCGCACTAGATCTAGCATTGCTGGTATGTTTGCAGTTCTGAACCCGTTGGGATGAGTGATGTGCTTTTACAGGGGTAGGTTATAGAGTAACTCTTGCAAGCAGGCTTTAGACTGCTCCGCCTCGGTTGCTAAAGTGTCCAAATCACAGATAGTAAAATCTCCAAGACCAAAGATATGAGTACAGTTCCGCTTTATTACATGGAGGAATGCAGATATTTGTCTGCGGTCTATCTTCGCGGTAGGCTTGGGTGGATGGTAAACAATGGACACGAAGCACATACCGTCGTACTTCAACTATCGTTTGCGTGAAAACAACAGTGACACAGGTTTGAGGATCATCTATGAGCTCGTACTGAAGGTTGGTTTTTAGTAAGTGGTCAACCATTCCCCTTCCGGAGTAGTGACATAACTGGTAGAGCCATTTCTGTGTCTGCAACTTCACATCTGATTCTTGTTTCGGTGATCACTGTGCTCTCTATAGAAACGGAGGACTGCCATTGAAGGAGTTCGACCAATTTACTAATAAGGCCTCGTGCAATAGTACAAAAGCAAGTCAGTTTCTTAGTAACCAACATTGAAGCATTGGACGTTGTACTAAACTGGAACATTGTGCCAAGCGTTGGGCGTCGGTCAATAGCCGTTCTTCTGCGAAGCATTTGACTTCTGAATGTATGAAGGTTTAGTTGATGCCCTCCGTTGTATTAGCCAGATGTTGTCCGCGGGTCGTCTTATTCCTTCGGAAGATAAGATTGTCCTTAGACCAAACCCTTCACGAAACTGAATGAGGGGAGGGTCATCAATTAGGTCATCCCTAATGAGCCGCTAGCCACCCTTGGCCACGTACCAACTGCCTTTAACCGAACTGCTGTAGGCAGAATGGACACCGCTCTCAGACTGCACGGAAAAGCCTACGTTTTGGACCTAAACAAATAAATTAATGGTTCGTCGTACATGTCATACGTGAATGAACCATAAAGCTTTATAAAATTTGCTGACCATGCATCACGGCCAACATGAAACTTTCACAGTCCGCTGGCTGCGTTAATGGCGTCGAACTCGTTTAATGAAGTTAGAAACGTTACCAACCTGTACATAAAGTGGGAGCACACGAAGAGTTAAACCAAGTACCCATTTTGTATGTGGACACGAATGCCAAAGCTGAGTGCCATGCGTCGGAACAACGAAAGCGAACACACCACAAAAGGCGTCGTGCATTATATGCGTAATATATCATAGTTGTTAGAGGCAAGCGTAAATAAGGAACACTCCATACGCGACTTATAACTACTGCTGTGCAAGAAGGCTTAAACATTTCACAAATACTCCCACATTTGTGTATAAGAGTACAAGGCGCTCTGTACTCCCAAACAGAGAACACTAGAAATGGTTTACGCCATGTTATGACCACTCTCCGCAGCATGGTTGAGGTCATCAAAGTATAATACGATGAAAACAGTTACGGTATGTGCAAACGCAAGTGCCTAGAAAGCAATTACTCAGTGGGCATGAGCTGTAGCCTTGGATTGGATAAACAAAGGCGGGGGCGTAGTCGTGCGCCTAGACAAACTTCTCATTGGTGTTCCGCTGGGCTTGGATTTAGTGCCCTCGCCTTTCGCTAGGTTGTCGATAACCTACCCCAGGCGCATGAAGTACTGGCGCTAGTGGTTGTTAATGAAATCAGGCACAGGAATATGGTGGTTATCCTTGGGACACTGAGGCATTTCAGGTGGCCTTGGCTAGACTGTGTCATTTGTCAACCTTAGGGCTGATGCCAATAATTAAAGCGAAATGTGATGTCCTCCACGTAGGAGGTGCTATCCCCCACATGCAATGGAATTGCTGGAAATGAAATCCTTGTGTTCACGCAACAGGTTTAGCTAGGCATTTTCCGCATCTCCGTGCTTCACTCTGGGACACTTTGAGGAAAGCTGCTTCTATAACGTACCGTAAAATATGCTTTGTTCGCTGCTCCTTCCGTGTCCTAACGGCTAATATTGTTGTGAATAGTTTTTCAGCTGTTGTATGACCCAACTTACCATACTGTATCTAGGATTGTCCACAATGTCTTGTGTGAACAAAATGAAATTGGATAGGGTTTTAAGAGAGGGTACGGGGGCAAACGTATTCTGAACATTTGCTTAGCCTGGGTAGTTACCCATACACTACCGGTTCAACGACACGCAAGCGAAGGAAGTTTCACGGGCTTATCCTATTGTTCCTATTCAAGGGGAACTTGAACTTGCTCATTAACAAATATGTCCTCCGGTTCATACAAAGGGGGAAAGCTAACGACAAATGCGGAACGATAGTCTGACCGTCCCTACAACGGCAATAAAAATCGATACCGTTGACGCTCTAGCTAAGGGAACGGAGGATGTACAGCACACAGGGCAGTGGCACGTTGAAATCGAAACAAGCGCCAAGTAAAAATAGCAATGATCAAAACAAACACGCAAACTCATCAAGCAGTTTAACAAGCCACCTCTTTCGCTTAGGTGTACGCCGAAATAATTTTAGTTAGAATTTTACACAGGCGAACCGGGAAACCTCCAGAATGCTACAGGTTCAAAACATACCAAATGCAGTTTAAAAAGCTATGTTAGCGGTCATATCAATTCACTGTGTTAACTAGAACCGTCGAGTGCACCACTGACGGGAATCTATCTATGGACCGTTGTCTATCGTAAAGGTTGAATCAATATGACGCGCAGGTTGTGTTGTTGGCCGCGTAACCCTGGTACATAATTGCCACAGCTTTGCGGAGATAAACAACCGTAATGGCGTCATGTGAACAATGTATAACAATGAATCCGTATTTGAAAGTAATTTTTGTTTTTGAAATGGCATTTGTTTTGGTTTTAATGGGTGCTTAGCTGATAGCAAATAATGAGCGTACATAAGGAAGGTGCATGCTGTAATCGGCACTAGATTAGCAGTGGGTGATGAAAAGACAAAATGGTGTATATTTTTACATGGAAGTTTCATTCGGTAAAAGGTGCTGTTCTATGGAAGTAGCATGAAACCATTTCAAAACGCCTGAAGAGAAGTACCCGAGCCGGTCTCCTAGTCATGCACTATTCAGTTTACTCGACGGAGACGCCGTCTTTCTGTGACGGAGGCTCAATACAACCCTCTTCGTTGGAGCTCGTAGAAATGAACGCTAAGGTCGTAGCCAAAGGCATTCTTGAATTAGATCCGAACTCCCGCCGGGTCTAGTTGGGTTCCAGCCGCTGCTCTCCAAGACTGCGGCTGGTAACGTTGACTCACCTGCTTACCGGGTATTTCGCCATTAAATTGAAGTTGTACGGCTCAGTATTGCTTGGAAAGTGAGGTTTGTTAAACCCATACACAAAGCTGGTTATCGTCAGAATCCTGCCAATAATTGACCCAGCTGCTTAACGTCAATATTGGGCAAGGTCATTTAGCAAACGCTTCTTCTCCCTCTTGAGAGCCTAAACTGCGTCACTTTTGCGCAGCGTGGTTTTCGGCGAGCACGCTCATGTTCTACGAACCTGCTTGTGGCCCGTAAAAGATGGCGAAACCGTTGGACGCTGGGCATGGTCTGGAATATATTTTTGTTGGTTTTAGCAAGGCTTTGACTAGATTCCTCATGAAACGCCCCGTTATGAACTACGAGGAATCGGTGTTGCTGGGATCCTTCTCTCTTGGATCGCGGATTTATTGTATGGCCGGACAATACGAGTCAACTTAAAATAGTCTTACTCTGCTCCTGTGCACATGATTAGCGGTGCTCGCGCGGGTCTGTCCTTGGCCCAGAACTATTCAAGCTCTTCATCAATGACCTCCGATCGGAACTTCAGTTGGATGGCCGGGTTTACGCCGATGAGTTGTAGTTGTGGATAGAAGTATCCTGTCTTGACAATGCGGACCGTTTCCGGGCTACATTTGATACGTTACATGAGTGGTCAGTCAAATGGCGATTACCCATAAATCGCGATAAGTGCCCGGTCCTCTTTACTGTTGCCCCTGAGCCGCTCGAGATTTACCACATTGGTGGGCCTTTACTCAGAAAATCAATTCTTGAATAGACCTCGGCGTGTGTTTGTCGTCTGATCTAGGGACCAAGCAGGACACGTTAGGAAGATTTGTTGCTGACAACAAGATGCCCCATGCCATACCAATAGCCACCTCACGTTTGACTCCGGATATCTTTCGACTCTTATTTACGTACCTGTGCGCCCCATCTTCGAATACGGATTACCTGCAGTCTTCCCTCTCACCAGCTTCGGAGGCGACCTCATTGAGGAGGTCTTACGGCGGGGATCTGAATACTGCTTGTAGTCACGGGACTTCTTTTATCCCCTGATATTTCAGCGGATGAGCCTATGCTGTTGGGTTACCGCCAACTTCACTGTGACTTGCTATTCAACATGCGCATCCTAAGAGGAGAGATGGGATGGAGCTGCACGCTTGCTTTCAATTCAATTCAAAGAGTTCAAGTCGAGGCCACAATTGAAAAGAGTTTACAACCAGAAGGCTCCTGGTTCGTCCTGTTCTCGCTCCATCAACTCGCGTGCTCAAGGCTTGGAACAACTTACCGAAGCGCGTGGTCGCTGCCTAGACAGGGGAAGGTTTCAAGCGAACGTTAGCTACTTATCTTTTGAATACGACGGGCCCTCGCATCTTCCACTGTAGCTGACAGGGTTCCTTGTGGAATACCGCTTGGAAAAGAGTCGCGGCCTCCACACCATGATAGGGAATCCACGGGGATGACAAAGCATATCCCCTTTTGCTCTCTACAAGTTTATGATTCTATGATCCCATGATAGGCAAGGGAAAGTCGGAAATGAGAAAATTCTTGAATTTCCGGATTTGCTAAATGAAATACTGTGCCCTAACTAACGGTGTTAATAGGGAGTGCTTTGTAATAGTGTTAATGGTCTATTAACAAAAATTCAGTTAAGAAATAATCAGTAAACTAGAAGTAAATAAACTTGCTAGATAAACATTTTTGGATGTTTATCGGCAGACGAATAAGTAGTGAAGATTCTATTAGTTGGTTTAGTATATGTAATACTAATGGTTTAAGCGGTATCTGGAACGTGTAATCGTTATGAAAGCTTGGATATTATTTCCAGTTAACGGATTAAAGTGACCGTGCTTGATGAGGAATTCAGGTGTTGAATATGCGGAGCAGGTGGTAGTCCATATAACAACAATAAAATTCCATGGAAGGTAACTACACGGAATGAAAAGTGTTCATATCAAAACAGAAAAACCATGAGGAGCTATTAAAAAATTTAAAGAAATGGAGGTGGGATAGTTCAGCGGGAACTGATGTGCAGTTGTTGTGGAGTTCCATGTGATTGGCGGAGACGTGTTACTAGAACCTGCTTGTTTATGCTGCCTAAGTGATGCATGGTGGAGAGCTCAAGCAGCAACGCTATTGTGTGCAACGGAGGAACTACCCAAATATCTGCTATTTATTATCATAAGGGAAAAGAAATGGCCGGCTTCATGTAACGTCTTACGGCAATACTAATAGACACAAAATAGGCACTGGACTACATAGGTACCCTGATTGCCGGTAAGTGGAAGATGTGACCGGCCTTATTTAACGTCTCACAGCAATACTGTTAGATGCCAGAGAGCTAGAAGGGCTATTAACCTACGCTACCAGGCAGTAATTAAAAGATATTGCGAAATCTATTCAGGACATCACCGCAATGCTGCTGGAAGCAATATATCTACCTGGTTAATAGCGTAAACTTGCCGCTAGAAATGAAAACCTGCTGCAGGCTAAATTTAGGATGTCACAGTAATGCTGCTGTGTGCTGTAGAGCTGCCCGACTACTCAAATACGCTAAGCAACAGCAACCAAACAGGTTTCCGGCTCCACTTGAGAGGTCACAGCAAGATTGTCATATGCCACATAGCTATCGGCTCACTCACATAGGCTGATTGCCAGTAATTAACTGATGTTTGCGGCTCCACTTAATGTGTCCCAGCAATGTTTCTAGAAGAAATGGGGCTAACAGACTAATCACCTAAGCTGGCCGCCAGTAATTAACAGATGCCGCCGTCTCCACAGAAGCTATCACAGCAATGCTACCGGACTAGCCCCATGCACTGACCGCCACAACTTAAGTGAGGTTGCTCGCTCTACTTGTATCAAAACACTGCCGCCATATGCAATAGAGATACCTGATTGCTCAAAAAGCTGACCTCTAGATACTAATAGATGTCACCAGCTCCACGTAAGATGCCCCAGCAATGCTGCCGTATGCAATGGAGCAAACTGACTACCCCGATAAGCTGGCTGCCAGTAACTAAAAGCTACTGCCGGCTGCACCGAAGGTGTCAAAGCACTGCTGCGTTGTGCACTAGAGCAAAGTAAATCTTCGCCTAAGTTGGCAGTAAAACGTTAAAAGAGGTTGCCCGCTCCATTTAACGTCTCACAGCAATACAGCTTCAATGTAATGCCACGGTAACAGTGAAGCTGACTCATTGGGATTGTTGTTCAGACCCGTGCAAAGTGCGCATGCTGATGCTGAGGACAGTATTGGTTTGTCGTGTCAACACAGTGGCTCACTGAGGTTCAGACTATATTCTATGCTGTCTTAGGGTTATGAAATAAATGATGAACGTACCTGTTTAGTAATGCCAGTAAGGCGGTATCTTGCGGACGCCTGCAAAGGGGGCCATAGAAGGACACGTTTATACAGGAAGGTGAAAGGGTAGTGAATTGTGTATGCGTACGTCCGGGCGCTAAAGAGTTATAATTACCTGTTTCGCCCCATGCTAAGTGAGTAAGCATTTGTAGCGGCAGTATGCTTGCCATACGGTATACGCGAACTGACACTAAGGGCGGGTTCTCACGTCAAACAAGCTAACATTAGGGCATAATGGTCGTTCGTAGAGCCCTCCACCTGTTGCCATGCGGTATGTCCCAACCCTATCCAGCAGCTCTCAGTAAGCGTGAGTTACCGTAGCAGAGGGTGGCTCTAAAAATGGCCGGTTTAGCGTTCTCCTGAGCAGGTACGCAGGGGAAATGGGTCACGGAAAATTTGATTCACATGCAAAAGCGGCACGTATACTGCTTTTGGCCGCCGTCGTAGGCCACACATAGTTCCTGAAGCCATCTGGTGCATTCGGAGCACATCACCCAATCAACGACATATCCGCTCTTGATTGGTCAAAACACCGTGTCGTAAAGGATGTCAGATAGAAAAGTGTCCTGATACTTTACTCCTTTAGTATACCTTCCCAATACATAAGCTCTCAGTTCTCCGGTATTACGGAACGACGGTATCAAGGAAAACACTGCACGCCCCGCTTCAAGAGTCCGATGCCAATTATTAACATATAAACTTGGATGCCCCAGGTGGAAGGTATGCTTATGTATCAGACTACGCTTACCAAGCTCGTAATAAACGCCATTCACGCTGATGGTTTTGTTCGCCTTACAACCAGGGCTGACCAACCTATGCAACCTTAGTTACACATAAAACAATACACGCACTTACTGATTAACAACTTATCCTTTTCTGTTGCAATGGACAAAACGATATTGTACCTTATCCCGTCTGGTAGCTGGTGACCTGACCTATTCTTATTTGGCAAAGCGGTTAAAACATCATATATATAAAATTTGTCGCCGTCTGCACATGAAAGCGCTTCAGATCTTCGAATTCTTTAAAGAACATGCTTTTGGCGAAAAATAGTACAGAACGCAACAGTGTCATTCACAGCCATCTTAACCATCGCAGGGATACCGATACAACCTCTGCGCACTAAAACAAGCATCCTTCCATACATCGTACAAAAAGGTACCAACCTTTCGCTTTCCCCTAAACCAATACACATTTAATCGAACACCATCAAGCCTTCACAACGTATTTCATAACATTCATTGATAGCACCCAGTACAGCAAACAGTACGGCCCCCAAATTACGATCAGCTGTTTTCGATTAGTCCGGCGCCCCTACGTGCGTCTGCGAACTGACTTCTGTGTTCTCTAGATGTATGGTTAGTGAGGCTACGTGGAATGCTGAAATATTACCGCCTGGCTGCTGTGCCATAGCTACCTTGCCGTGCCATACTGATCTGCCTTTTAGTTGCATAACGTGGAAAACAGTGTTTGAATAAACACTTGAAACAAAATTAGACTATTGTCAAACTTCCTCTGATCCAAGATATCTTTGATCGATTAAAGTGGTACTGCCCAAAGCGTCTCCCTGACGCTTACTGGTAATTTTTCGGTTGTTCTCCTTTTTAATGCCGTTTTACATCCCGTTTTGCCTTTTTATTGTGGTCGTTTTACGGTTATATACGTGCTTTTAAATCCTGCTCTGTTTTCCACCTAAATCTGGTCGTCTCGTTAAAATCCGAGGCGGATGAACCCCTTGCCTCTTCCTTTGATGAGTCAAATGCAGTTTGCAGCAATTCTGCCTGTTCAAGACCAGTTACGGATTCATCCGGTGATATGCAGTGGGATGTTTGCTCCCGATGGTATCACAAAAGTTGTACCGGCCTCCGAGCGAATCAGTACAATATGCTATCATCCAGTGAAAACCTTCTGTTTAGATGTGCTGATTGTTGCGCTAAGAAAGCGAAGCTCCCGACTTTCACCTGTGCTTTATCATTGTATGGTAGAGAGCAGAAGAAGAATGCTTTATCAACTCCGTCACTTCCCAGTCATTGCGAAAATGTATGGGGTCATAGTGAAAATAAGGTTCCACAATGAACCTTAAAGCTAGGTTGTGAAGCAATATCCGGGCACAGTTATCTAATGGGAATCCAACACTTTCTTGAAACTCTCCTCGGACTGGGCATCAACGACGAACTCCGAAAGGCGATTCCAATCACGCGCGTAGACAGAGCTAGATCTGACCGCACATGGAGTCTCCTCGATTTGAACACTTTTCATCCGTGACAACGTGTCGAACTTTCAATGTTCCGATGAAAAACTGCTGTAACTCGATTCCTAGCTCTCCTCTTAGGATACGCCGACTGTAGATCAAATCGCCGCGACGACGACAGTAATCCAGAGAAAAAGGTTTAATCACTGGAGACGGAGAGGATCAGATAGGCACCGCAGCTCTGGCACACATTTAGATCCACGGCGTTGGACCTTCTCAATCATATCGCATTCGGTCTTCGTGGGAGGCTTGGCAGCTGGCAAGCCGTACTGGAGAATCGAGCGCACGTGTGAGGCAAACAGGAGTCTGAAGAGTTCTGGAATAAGACGGGAGAATGCTCTTCGTAAGGCATGAAACATCCTGTAAGCAGCGGCGACTCTTTTCCGGATGTCCTCAATTGTTTTGTGGTAAGGAGACACAATTACTCCCAGGTCCCTTTCCTGAGCGACATTTCTAAACAGGTAACCTCTAGTATGGGGGCTGTAATCGCGTTTCGGAACTCAGCCTCTGATACAGCCTCTAAACTAACCGGCCATGACTCGTCCTGCAGCAACTGAGTAGGCAGAGGTCGAGGAGCAGGTGGCTTACTGAGTTGCTCTTGAAAGTGTTCCTCCCAACGAGCCGTACGGCGCTTCTTATTGTGAATCAGTGCACGCGCGCTGTCTCTGATTGTCTCACTGACGTCGGGTTTCCTGGGACCGTTGGTGCGAATCAGCTGGAAGAGCTTGCGGTAATTGTCTACTGCTCCTGCCTCCTCCATTTCTTGGGCCAGACTGACCCACCAGGCTTCCTTGTCAGTACCCAGGCTACGATTTAATTTGTCTATGATAGTCCGTCTGGTCACATTGGGCTCAGAGCCAGCCGGGAGGTTTATTCTGGATTCCAATAGGTCCACCGACCTCTCGGATATCCTGTGACTGATAGGTTGGTGGTTGATCGTGCAACAAGCAAATGCTCCTGCTTCGTGCATGGCTGCCGAGATCCCATTCCACTGTATCTCAGTGTCATTAGGGCAAGACAGCGAAAGTTCGATAATCAGTGCGTCCTGATAGGCTTGCCTGACTGAGCGCAAGGATAGTTTCTCCGTTACCTATCAGGGGAGACGTTTGCTGTGCCTCACTTCAAACAAAGCTCTGATGCTCTGGCCACCGCAGAGGATAATCTACGGTGCCCTATCTGCTGCATCGGGCAGTGTAGATAAGGGTTTGTATGCTACTGCTCCAGCCTTCCAGTCTTCTTATTCCCCCTCTTGCGCTTTTTCACCCTTATCGTTCAGTTCCCGCTTCTTTTTTATCTTCATGTTTTCAACCCCCTAATTCTCGGCCCTCCCTCACTTTTCTTCAGTAGTCGCTTGTCTTTTAGTTTCAACTCACGTGTGAACGCGGAGCGTCATTCTTGCCCTGTTAACAGGCCCATGCCCAACCAAGCGGCCCATTCCAGTTCATCGGCTTTCATTTGGAGCCCTCTATCTTCCTTCATATTGGCATGCTTCAATGTTCCCACATTGCTTCAGATCGGTCAACAGGCAGCACATGCCCAAATAATTGAGACCCTCTCGATCGATATCTGCTGCTTATCGGAGACCCGCCTGCAATACTCGAGCTCTGTCATCATCATCATCAACAGCAGTACATCAGCCATTTGAACTGATGCTTCACTGCCATACAACCATGAGGACCTATGAAATAAAGAATAAGAAGAGGGAGAGAAGGGGGACTTACCTGAAAACCTTAATGCCCTAAGCAAACATTCAGGGTCAAGGCGCCTACACCTTGTGTTAACAACATACCGTCACAAACAGCTGGCTATCGTGTACTCTCTCTGCGATCCCCTTCAGGCGACACAAGCAACACTCTCATTACGCCTATCTGGTGACGATGCAGCTTCGAGCACAGGCCAAGCCGGTGTTGGTATTGCCCTGAGTCCCCGGGATGAAGCTACTCTGATTGACTGGATTCCAATCAGTAGCCGGGTGTGTAAGGTCCGATTGGCTGGCTCGTTCAAAACTTCGAAGTCGCGTGGGACTAACAGGTGTCTGTTCGTTATCGCTGCCTATGCATCGACAAACTGTAGCGATGCCTCGGTAAAAGACGACTTCTATCGCCAACTGAACGAACTCCTTCGCCACAGAAGAAGCTCGGACACTGTAGTGCTGGCGGGGGATCTGAACGCTCAAGTTGGAAAATTATCCACAGATGAGTTGCATCTGGGCTGCCAACATGGTATAGGCTCCCGTAATGATAACGGTGAGCGGTTACTTCATTTGTGTGAGGATGCTCGCTTATTTCTTGCGAGCACTAATTTCCGACACAGCACCCGCCGGAGGGTGACTTGGCACCCACCAGCCTCGAACCAGCTATGGACGCAAATCGATCACATTACTATCAGTTACCGCTGGAGAGGCTGCCTCCAGAACTGTCGCTCGATTTGGAGCACAGGCGTGGACACCGGTCATGCACTTGTATGTGCTGATCGGCGGATACGTTTTGGCGGACGCCCACGACGACGTTGTGAGCGCATTGACACCAGCCAACTGGCGAAGCCAGCTGTTCTGAATGCCTATCAAAGTACGCTGAGATGCAAGTTGGATAAACGCTCACTGGATGCAATTGAAGGCCACTGGTCTCATATTCACCAGACCTTACTAGCAGCAGGCAAATCCTCATGTGGTATGTCTAATCATCAACATGGACGTTGGGTCTCTTCACAGTCTCTGGAACTTATCGATGCTCGCCGGCATATTCCGGCTGGAAGCGAACATAATGACACTCGCAAAGAGCTCCGGGCAAGAGTTCGTGCTAGCCTGAAGAGAGACCGCGAATCCTGGTGGTCTCATTGTGCATCAAAGATGGAAATGGCCGCTGCCCTTGATAACCATCGTAATTTATTCCGTCTGAAACGGGAAACGGGCAGCAGGAGACCTGGTATTGGTGAAACTATACGTGACGAGAGTGGACATCCTATCCACAACTTATCAAAACGCTTAGAGTGTTGGGCTGAGCACTTTGAAAGGCAATTTAATCCGTATGAATTGTTTGATTTCTCACCGGCCACTGATCGCCCCGCTCCGTGAGCTCTCCCTTTGGATCCACTCTCTCGCTCAGAAGTCGAACATGAGATCGAACTGTTGAAGTAAAATAAAGCCGCGGGACCTGATGATCTTCCTCCAGCCCTCTTCAAATTCGGAGGACCTGCTCTTGTGGATGATTTACACGAGTTACTAGTCAAACTTTGGGAGCAGGAAACTGTCCCAACCGATTGGAGCCGCTCCATCATAGTCCCAATTTTCAAGGGAGGCTCACCATCGGAATGCGGCAGTCATAAAGGAATCAGTCTGATCTCTATCGCCTCCAAATTGCTTGCCTCTGTCATCCTTCACAGACTGACTGGCATTCGTGAAAGCCAGATTCGTGAAGAGCAAGCTGGATTTCGTCGAGGTCGGGACCGCGTTGACCACATCTTCATCTTGCGTCAGTTGTTGGAGCACCGTCACACATATTCGCGGCCCACCGTTGTCGTGTTACTCGATATCAAAGGTGCATTCGATTCGGTGGATAGACATGCATTTTGGGACTGTCTACTCAGGAAAGGTGTACCTGAGAAATATGTGAATATTATCCGAGCCTTATAGGCGCGTAGCTCGGGTAGAGTGAGGGCTTACGACGAGTTGTCGTCGCCCTTTAATATCTCCAGTGGCGTGAGACAAGGATGCCCGCTGTCACCTTTCCTCTTCAACTTCGCTATTGGGCTGAGCACTTTGAACATCAGTTCAGCTGGCCCCCTGCTCCCGGACCTCTTCCTACTCAGGTGATGCAGGACGAGCCATGGACGGTTAGTTTAGAACCTCCGTCGAAGGCCGAGGTCCGAAACGCGATCACAGCCCTCAATCGTTTTCGTGCCGCTGGCCCGGATTCCCTACCACCTGCACTATTTAAGGATGGAGGTGAGGTCCTCTGCAAAGCACTGACCTCCGTATTCGAACGTATCTGGAACGAGGAGAGTGTGCCGGCTAATTGGAGCGAATCGATTATAGTGGCAATATACAAGAAGGGCAGTCGCACAGACTGTGCGAACCACAGGGGTATTAGCCTAACGCCAGTTGTGACAAAATTACTGGCCTCGATTATCGTTCGTCGCCTCACTGCAGAACGGGAATCTCGGATTAGAGAAGAGCAGGCCGGTTTTCGCCCAGAACGTGGCTGTATAGACCATATATTTACTTTGCGGCAGGTGCTAGAGCAGCGCCACGTATACCGCAGACCGACAATAGCTGTGTTCCTCGATTTCAAGAGTGCGTTCGATTCAGTCGATCGATCGATTCTGTTCGAAATACTTGCGCGGAAAGGTGTTCCCACGAAGTATGTGAACATCCTTCGTGCTCTATACCCGAACACTAGAGGCCGCGTCAGGGTCTGTGGTGCCCTATCGGATAGCTTTTCGACTACAAGCGGCGTTCGACAGGGTTGCCCGATTTCCCCATTTTTGTTCAATTTCGTCGTGGATTCTATCATGGAGTGTTCCCTTGCGGAATCTCACGATGTAGGTGTTGAAGTGCTGCCTGGTGAATGGTTAGTTGATCTAGATTATGCGGACGGTATCGTCTTACTTTTCGACAATGTTGAGGCGGCACAATCAACCCTGAATAGCCTATCCAGAGTGGTCCCATTATTTGGTATGCACTTCGCACCTTCAAAGTGCAAAGTGTTGCTGCAGGACCACCAGCCACTCGATGACCCCTTGACGCTTGCTAACGAGGAACTCGAGGTGGTTGATCAATTGACTTATCTTGGCAGCTGCATCAGCAATGATGGGCGCATAGAAACTGACGTGAGCTCACGCATTGCAAAGGCCAGAACTGCCTTCTTGAACCTGCGTCATCTTTGGCGACAGAAGGGAGTTTCCCTCCGTCTGAAAGGCCGTGTATACAAGGCCACAGTGAGGGCCGTTCTGCTCTATGGTAGTGAGACTTGGCCCCTTCGGTCTGAAGATCTGAGGTGCCTTCAAGTCTTCGATCATCGTTGTTTGCGAAGCATTGCTGGTGTCGGATGGCACCAGCGTGTCCGCAACGATGACGTGCGTAGGCGAGTACTAGGTGGTGATGATCATGTTAGCTCCCTAGAACAACAGATAGCACTGAATAAGTTACGTTGGCTCGGGCACGTGCTACGCATGCCTGGTCACCGCTTACCTAGGAGGGTCTTGTTCAGTCTACCAGGTGTAGGATGGCGCAAGGCTCGAGGTGGACAGAAGTTGACTTGGCAGCGGGAAATGAAGTCACTGACGACCAAACTGGGTGCCGTTGGTCCGTCTCGCCTTCCGGGTTGGAGTCCACGTGACTCACCTTGTGCTTGGCTCGAGACTTTACAGGACATGGCTCGCAACCGACACTAGTGGCGCGTCTGCTGCCGTCTCCTAATCGGATTGTCTGTTTAAAGTGTGTTTGGTGCTGAGTTATCTGCGGGGTAATGGCTGATTATGACGCGTGGCAGTGAAAGCCGCAAGGAAGCTGTCTCGCCGATGCCGCCTTATCTTTGCACGATAGCCAGCTGTTTGTGACGGTATGTTGTCTACACAAGGTGTAGGCGCCTTGACCCTGAATGTTTGCTTAGGGCATTAAGGTTTTCAGGTAAGTCCCCCTTCTATCCCTCTTCTTATTCTTTATTTCATAGGTCCTCATGGTTGTATGGCAGCGAAGCATCAGTTCAAATGGCTGATGTACTGCTGTTGATGATGATGATGATGATGATGATCGCTATTGATAAACTCATGGAGATCGCGTTCACAGGACACGGCGTTAAAAGTGTGGATCTGCTCCCAGGAGAACGACTTCTTGACTTAGAGTATGCTGATGATATTGCCCTAATCTGTGACAGCTCACAAATGTGCCAAGCGGCACTGAACAGATTAGAACTAGCCGTCCGTCACTTCGGGCCTTGCTTCGCACCCTCGAAGTGCAAAGCGTTCCTCCAAGTTTGGTCTGGACCGCCTCCTACGCTGACCGTTGGTGGGGATCAGCTAGAAGTCGTTCAAAAATTCAACTACCTGGGAAGTTGTATCAGCGGCCGTGGGCTTGAGGATGAGATCACCAACCGTATAGCAAAAGCTCGGGGCGCTTTTGCTAACCTTCGCCACTTATGGCGCCGACGCGACATCACTCACCCTGAAGGGTAGAGTGTGCAATACAGCGGTACGTTCGACCCTACTGTACGGTTGTGAAACCTGGCCGCTTAAAGCAGCGGACCTGAAGAGGCTAGTTACCTTTGACCACCGATGTCTTCGTAATTTAGCTCACATCTAATGGGAACACAGCGTGAGCAACGAGCGTGTTCGACGTCTTGTTTACGGCACAGGAAAAGGAAATGAACCACTCAGCACCGTTATTTCACGCACCAGGCTCCGATGGATCGGCCACGTGTTACGCATGCCAGTCCACCGACTCCCGCGACGTGTGTTGTTTGCGCGCCGGGAGTGTGGATGGAAGAAGAGGAGGGGTGGCCAAGCGATAACTTGGTCGGGAGGAATGAAGGCCCTCACTTCTGAGCTGGCCTCGGTTGGAGCGTCTCGGCTCCCTGCTTGGGGTCTGAAAAACGATGAACACGTTTGGTTGGGCACACTTGCTGATATGGCAAGGAGTTGACCTCAGTGGCGTTCGTGTTGTGAGTTTCTTTTTCCAACCCCATCGCTCTTGCAGTACAGTAGCTGAGGTGTTCCCCACCTCTAGCTAACGTGTATGAATGTGATATGATGCTAATAATGTGAGAACCGACAGAATACTAAGGCATGATCAGTGTCGACGTAGGTAATTCAAAACGAGCGGCAACCTAAGATGGAACCACGCCACCGGTAGCTTATAGCAAAATGATCTGTTTGGGTCCATCGCTGGCCAGCTACAGGAGGGCGCCAAGTGGCACTTCGACGCCCACTGTGTATAAAAGCGGTGCTACTCAAAAACAACTGATGCTCTGCGCACAGTTGCAATAGACGCCCGCCGTTTTCAGTCCGCTCGGAGTTAATCCCGTAATTACCACCCAGCTGAGCTTCTGAAAAGCTCAGATGCCCTACTTGTGCGTTTTTATCCCCTGCAAGTACTATCTGAACTAGCGGCACTGCGTAATAGTGCGTTCAGATCGTGATAGAATGTGTCCTTGGCAGCATCAGAACTGCAGTAGGTGGGAGCATAAGCGGAAATTACAAACAATCAGCCTTTTGTACTACTTCGTGAATCAACCTTAGTTTACGTCGTCAGACGGGCTGCACACAAACGGTTGTTCACCGGAATCCCATCAACGGACGATGGCTCGGCCTTGGAGCTGAGTATGATATCTGCCCCAGTTTGACCCGTGAGTGCTGCATCAGCGCCTCCGAGTGCGTGCAACCAATAACGAGAGGACAAGCGGGGCGCAGTTAATTCAACAACCCCATTAGGGTCGTTGGTCTTAATTTCGGACATACAACATACGTCAATACCCAGTATGTCCAACGTGCGTGCGAGTGCAACCTACGGACCTATTTCTTTTAGAGTGCAAACGTTGAAAGAGGCAGGGAAATGGGACAGCGTGACCTTATAAGTGACGTTTGCCGATAGGCGTCCTGTGGGTGTTGATGGAAGATTGCTGTAGATGGTTCTCCAGTGGCACTTCGGTTGCTGTCAATTAAGCAGGGATTTATAGTATTAAGGTAAGAGAACCAGTAAGGGAAACAGGTGTAAAATAAAACTGAGGCGCCAGCAATAGGGTGTTTTCGCTTATCTGCTCTGCTGTATACAGCAGATAAGGCGACCCTCGATAAGCTGCGCGACGACTTATGCAAGATGTAGTTAAAGTTTGGGAATTTGTCATGGTTGTATGTGGGCTGAGATACTACCAGGGCGCCCAGACCTAGACAGGAGGACGATTAGGGTCCTCAACTTTGGTTCAAGAGCCTGTCCGCATTGCACCGGGAGTTGGCAATCATCTAATTTGACGGAAGTGAACGCCATCCCTTTTCACCCCTCCCCCCAATCTGGAGGACCAGGAGACAGTTTCTCTGACCTCTAACCTTTGACCAACTTGGTAGGAATAGCCCTCAACGGGTCCCAGGGCACCACCCAGTATTGCTCACTGGGTCAAAGTGGCACGCAGTCGGTCGTACCACGTTAATGTCTAGGCTCGTTGACACGGAATCGTCCGAGTAACACCTCAGCGCATATATTTATGGGGTCAGTAGCTGAACGTCATTGTACCGAACGTTTGGTTAGCGATTTCATACTTGTCATATGCATTATAGGCGCACGATGGAGTGGTGGCAACCACAGTGATTTTGGAGTCTCAAGAATAGATTTTCCGGTAGCGGAAATGAACGACGAATTGGGACAACTATGAGAACTGCCAGTATGAACTAAGGCATGCAGTTCAGTACTGTTCATCAACGTTTATTTGCTGTAGTAGTCAAGCAGCTTTGAGCTGCAGCTGTTAAAACAGAAGACAAAAGTGTTTCTAATGCTGGAGTGATTGTTGAACTAGCGGGTTTAGGATTTACATTCGTTTGAAATGCTCTATTTTCTCACAGGCTTTGCAAATGGCATATTTTGTGGGACACTAATCGGCAATGTTTAGTATATGCACCAAAGTAGCCCGTTTTCGTGGGCACTGCTGACACAATCGCTTCAGTCTCGACTGGGTTAGTAGAGTGATGATGAGTACGTTGAACATTATTTGTCAAGGTGCAGGGAATGGATACAGTTCCATAAAATTGTGACCGTTTTAAAGAAAGCTCCAGCGACCTTGCCGTCTTATAAGCAGTCTGAAAGTGTAAGACTGACTGGTCCGGGAGCCTCGTTCAAATGCTGTTTAACTGTGAGCCGGTCTTAAAGTCATCAGGCATGGTGTCGTAATATTCGTCAGCTGAAAGTGAGCGAAGATCGCACACCTTCGCTAAACGTTTAACACTGCAAAACCTAGTCGATATTTTGTTCACATTCTTGCTTGCACGTGGTTAAAAGATATAGAACAAAACCCACTTTTGTAGGGCACACATACAGGGATTGATGAAGTGTAACCACTTTGCACCGTTGTTTCGTGCATCAGTCTCCGATGGCTGGCGCACATTTTGCGCATGCCAGGGCCACCGACTCCCGCATCGTGCGTTTGCGCGCCGGGTTGTATATGGAGTAGGAGGAGCGTTGACCACGCAATGATTTAGTCAAGGGTGATGAAGCCCTTACTTTCATGTTGGCGTCCGTTGGCTCATCTCGGCTCCCTGGTTGGTGTTCGACAGACGAGCACGTTTGGCTGGCTACATTTACTGACATGGCTATGGGCCGATCTCAGTGGCGTTCATGTTGTGAGTTTCTTTATCCCTTTCCATCCCTCTTTGCCTCCCCTCCCAACCGGGATCTCATTTCTTAGTGTCATGTAAATATTGCATTATAAATCTTTTTGCTACATGATAGACCGCTGCTAGCTTTTCTGAATGGTTCCATCCGTTACTGGTAGGTCATCTGTCGTGCACCTGTATGTTTTTTCTTTTCTTTTATGTATTGCGACACAGTAGCTGAGGCGTTTTCCACTTCTAGCTAAGGTTTTTAATGAAAAGTTGCACTGGACAAATTAGCATTGACCGTCAGTTGTTTTGATCCATGCTTTACACCGTCACTGTTCGGAGTCCCCCCTCCAACATTTGCATGGACCCACCCATGCATTGACCCTTGATAGTGATCAGTCGTTCTTGAATTCAAGAATTTTGACAGCTATATTAACGCCTATGGAACAGAAGACGATATTGTGAACTCGAGACGCTTTTGCCAATCTTTTCCATTTGTGTCACGGATGCGACATCTTTCTCGCTCTGTAGGGCAGAGTCTACGATGCAACCGTGCGTGCGTGTACGGACGCGAAGCCTGCCCCCCAGCTTGACAGACATAAATAGACTAATTACGTTCGACCATCGCTGTTTTCGAAGCCTAGGTCATGTCGGGTGGAAATACCCCGGGAGTCATGAGCGTCTTCGGTGTCGTGTACGTTGTGCAGGAAGAGCGGGTGAACCCCTCAGCATCGTTATACCAGCGGGGTGCCAGAGAGAAGCAGCACCTCTGGTAGGGACCTAGCTTAGCCTCCGGGGTAGTCCGCCTATCTTTGGTCTCCAAGTGTCACCCATTACTCACCTGTGGCTCCAAGAAGCTGCTTGCACGCCTAAGCAACCACACCCCGGTCAACCGTCTGGCAGGGGAGCTAAACAAGGTGAAGGTAGCCGGGAATACTATTATCGGTGATTTTGTACCCCCGTGCAACTTCAGTCTTGACAACTGGCCGCAAGAGATCGATCCTTTATCCAACGACCAATTTCGCAGATCCCTGCTGCCTTGCAGGTAGCACTTGGCTGTGCAATGGCTAGAGGTGAACCCTCGAACAAAGCCGGATGAGGTTGGGGTCCTCATACGTAACAACAATTCCCACGTAACTTCATGTCGGCCGGTGGCCGAGTAGTCTGAGTGTTTGGTTTGCAACCATAAGGCTACCGGTTCGAATCCGCGTAGGGGTGGGCGTTCTCGCGGTTTATTCAGCCCGCGCGTGACTGGTGGTGGTCGCGCGGCACTGAAGCGCCGTTACGGCGTACAGCTAACACGAAACTTCATGACATATCCGTTACCCCGCGATTCTTCTCATGCTACTGCGTTCCCGGTAGGCGACGCACTCTGCGCTAACCCAGTAGCCAGAGGGACAAGTAAGCTAGTTGGGTCCCTCAATCCCCGGAAGCCACCATTCATTGGATGCTGGTATATCAGAACCCAGCCCAGCCCAGAGCTGACGATGCGCACAATATATGACTATTAGATCTACATAGCATGTCTGTCAGGATCTCGAATACCCGGCTATGGCTGTCGGCAAATGAAAGTCCCTGGTGTAGGCACCTCATATTGGCTTTACCACAGTGGGCCGGAAGATAATTCTGGTAATCATGGGGTCGCCATGGCTCTCAGTTGCCTGGGACACTACGCTCTCCTTTCATAGAAGCCAGTATCAGCTGGAATAGAAATTGCACGCTTCAAAGGATACCTGATGAATCTGACCATAATCTCTCTCTACGCACCAACCCTACCCTCAGCGGAAAGTGGCAAAGACGAATTTTACGATACTCTACAGACAGTGGTGAATCATGTTCCACAACGTGACATCCTCATTATTACTGGGGACAAATGCACGAACTGGTCTTAGGAACGATCAAACCCGTCACCTACTCGGGAGATACGCTTTTGGAGAGCGCTGTGATAATGGAGACCGCTTGCTCAGCTTAGCTAAGCTTAACCGGTTGTATGTAACCAATACTCGCTTTCAGCATCCCAGGAAGCATCTTCTGACGTGGTACTCCAACGATGGTCGTACAGCAAACCGGATAGATTACATCTTAATCCGATCCCGGTGGATGTCCTCCATCGGTGACTGTCGAGCGTACAGAGGGGCTGAAACGGGCAATAAAGGTGTTTCGGACCACTTAATCCTGCGCCAAATTCAGACTCCGGGAGACCCACCAAGGCGTACCAACACTGCCCCACTAGACAATACTGACTGCTGCTGATCCCTTGAGGCAGTAATAGAAGCAGAAATTTCTACCACTGCACCGCGCCTCGTACTTGCAGAAGCTGAATCTGTCGACGCTCGTTAGCCTAGGCGGCAATTGTCAGTTCATCGCGCCACTTTATCTACGCTGGGCTCTACCTCTGAGCCTGTGAAGGACTGGATCAAGGGGGATACTATCCGCTTGTCCGCTAAAGCGATAGAAGCACGCCTCATAACTGTCGCGTGAGACGTGAGGCAACCCGCTCAGCACGGAATGATCGCAACCGCTACTGGTGTTATCGCAGGCAACATGGAGGCTGCACCAAATTCTGGCAATTTGGGTCATCTCTTTCGTCTCGTCCCTTTAGCTTCCGGCAGGCGCTATTCGCCACAGCCGATATCGCGCAATTCGGAAGGCCAAATCATCCCGGATACGGAAGGAAAACTTTCCAGACGGGTAGAGTATTTTAGCAGTCTCCTAAACAGCCAATACACACCGCCGCACCCATATCAGCATTAACCCAGTCAGGATATGACGGATTGCTCACCGCCATCTCTCACAGGAATTGCAGACATCGTTCGTCACTCGAAGCTGAAGAAATCTCCTGGAGCGGATGGGAAATCTACAAACCTTGTCTGCAAATCCTGTCTACAAATCTTGTCTGACCATTTGCATGAGCTCTTCCGCTCTTTATGGGAGACCGCAATCTCTTTTCCCTTTCGAGTATCTCAGTACAACTGCCATTTCCCAAGAAAGGTGACCAAACTGTGTGCAGTAATTATCGCGGGATTAGCCTAATCAATGTGGCTGCCAAAACTTTCGCACCAATCTTGCTTTCCCGCTTTGCCAATAAGAAGAACCTGCGAACTAGCCATAACCAAGGTGGCTTTCGTCCAGACAGAGGCTGCACTGACCAAATCTTCACACTACGTCGAGTACTCGAACACCGCTATCAGTTCCATCAGTTCACGATTGTGTGCTTTGTTGACTTTCGAGCTGCCTTTGACTCCATTGACCGTGAAGCAGTCTGGTGAATCCTACTTGCCGATGGCGTGCCGGTTAAACTCCTTAACTTGATAAGATCGTATTACCGTTGCATGAAGGCCCGGATTCGGGTCTACGGAGAAGATACAAAGGAATTTGACATCAGTGCTGGAATCTGGAAGGTTTGCTCACTTTCTCCAGTGCTATGCAACTTCGCAGTCGACTGGATTATGCATCATGCCCTTGAGGGCTGTCATGGTGTTCAAGTTAGCCCTGACTTCTGGCTGTCACATCGAGAATTTGCTGACAATATTGCTATCCTTGCGGAAGATGCTATATCACTACAGTCACTGCTAAATCGGGTCAATCAATCAGCCTCTATGGCCGGCCTCGAAATCAAATTAGCAGGACCAAGTACTTCGCGTCGTTAGCCACCCAGTCCGCCCCGTCGCTTTCCTTACATGGACAACTCATCGAATCTGTTCCTGAGTTCAAGTATCTTGGGTCCACTATACTCCCTAATGGTCAGGCTACATCCGAAATCCGGAATCGTATTGACAGCGTTAGAACAAAAGATAAAACACGAAGCTTTGAGCAAACAATTGTTTTCGTTCAATTCAATAGTGAGTTTTATAGACAGGTTGATGGCGTTGCAATGGGCTCCTCACTTGGTCCATTGTTAGCGGATATTTATATGGGAATGCTAGAAAACGGTCCATTAAAACAGGTCATATCCGGTCTGAAATTCTATCGGCGCTATGTGGATGACATAATTTGTATAAGTGATCGGACCACCAAACCCCAAGATATAATCGACTGTTTCAACAATGCGCACCCCAATGCCGCATTTACAGCTGAGGAAGAAAACAACAACCAAATGAATTTTTTGGACGCCAGTCTTATCAGAAGAACCGATGGATCAATCCAAAGAAAAGTATACAGGAAACCATACTGGACGGGACAATACATGAACTTTCACAGTTTCGCCCCACTCAGCCAAAAAAGAACACCGGTACGAACGCTAACCGATCGGGCACATAAAATCTGCAGCGAAGATACCATAAAAGCTGAACTCGCACGAATCAAGGAGGCGCTTCTCGAAAATGGATATCCGGAGCGATTTATCGAGACCCATATGAAGCGATGCATACCAAAAGTATCAAAACAAACCGTTGAAAAGAAACAGCTTTACTTGACACTTACATTCAAAGGAAATAGTGCGACTGAGACATGCACACGCCGACTACAGCAAAGCTGCAAAAAGGCCTTTAATGCGGCTCAACTGAATGTGATTTTCAAGAGCAGACCTTTACTAGTTCCGAGATTCAAAGACCGAGTGCCTGATCATCTCCAGTCGATGTTAATCTACCGGTTCACCTGCCCGTACGGGGCCAGGTACGTTGGACGGACGACCAGGTATCTAGGTAAGAGAATTAAGGAACACCTGCCACGTTGGCTCTACAAGCGCGAGAATAGAACAAACTACAGTGCGATTACAAACCATCTAATAAACACAGGTCACCAGATAGACGAACGAACAGCCTTTCAAATTCTCTACAAAATACCATCCAGACAAAATCATCGTCTAAGAGCAAGCATACTCGCCACCGCTGAGGCCATATGCATACGTCTAACAAATTCCGACTTGTGTGTTCAGAAGAAACTAATACAAACACTACAACTTGCCTGGCCGACCACCAGCCGTGAAGGAAGTAATGGTACTCCGCAAATTCACCTGACCTCAGTCACGTGATCAGATGAAGGCCATCATGATCACAAGTTAAATTTTCTGCTCAATTGTTTCTTTGTTACACTAACGATTGCAACAGACGTTAACATAATGTATATTACTGTATGAGCCTGATGAAGAAGTAATCGAAAACAATTGTTTGCTCAAAGCTTCGTGTTTTGTTTATCTTTCGAAACTTGACGTAACAAATGGGCATTCTACTTGAGCGTTAGAACACCCTTCTTACAACTGACAAACACATTGTGGCGAAGGATGGAAATTAGTCTGAGAACGAAGATCCGAATAGTCTCAGCAACTATTCATACCATTTTACTCCATGGTTGCGAAACATGGCCGCTGCAATCCGAAGATACCCGGAAGCTGGAAGTCTTCGACCATTGGTGTCTAAGGCTTATCTTGAAAACGCAGTGGCATGAGCGTATCACCAATGACGAAATCCGAAAGCGCTGTTGCGGTGTTCCAAAGCTCACAACGCTCATCCAACGCCTGGGACTTCAGTGGTCCGGTCACATCCTCGGCAGACCAGACACTGACTTTACTATGGCCGTGGTTTCACCCTCGCCTTGCCAGGGTTGGTGTCGTCGCCGTGGTAGACAACTGAAAACGTGGCTCGCTGCAGTGGTGTCGGTCTTCTGGGACTCCATGTTGTGCATGGTGCTCCTCACTGGAGGAGTCATTGGATCAGTATCTGCGTGGAGCTTGTCGTCGACCGCCGCGCTTGGGCAGCTGCAATCCGCGACATTCATGAAGCCGGCTCATCCTGTCTCAGGAGCTAGTCTCAGTAATGTAAGTTGTACCAGGCACCCGGCTCCCATGACCAGGTCACGTGTTGCGCATGCCAGCACACTGACTCCCGCGACTTGAGTCGTTTAGACGACCAAGGTTTGGATAGAAAAGGAGAGGAGGCCAACCGATTGTTTTTCGAATTTGGGCTCGGTTGGAGTTGCGCAACTGCCGGGCTGAGATCCGAGTGGCGATGTTCAGCAAGCATCAACATTACGCCGGCGCGCAGTACCGGCGCTTCACTGCCGTGCAACCACCACCAGTCGCAACTTAAATCAACATTACTTTGTGGTATACTCACCCTGATCATGTCCTGGTAACGTAACTTCGCTTCTCCCACGTGCCGCTTCCTGCACTAAGTTGTCCATGTAGCAGCTGCTTTGGTATCCGCGTCGAATCCATGCGGCTGATATGCCCCAGCCCTCTCATTTGCCGCAGCCGAAGTATGCAGTCCACTGGATGCATGTACCTGCAGCGCAACACTTCCGTGTCTGCAACTCTGTCTCACCAGCCGATGCGTGGAGTTCGTCGCACTCTTGATGAAAAAGCTCCACATATGTGACTTCATTCCGGAACATCGTCCAGGTTTCGCTACCTTGTAGAATAACGGACAGCACCATAAACTTGCATACCATCAGCTTCGTTCCCATGTTCAGGTGGTGATTGTTTCATAGATGCTTTTGCGACTTTCTAAACGCAGCAGTCACTTTCGATACGCGGACACTTAGCTTGCTCATCATCTACAAGTCGGTTGATATTTTGCTCCCAAGGTACCGAAATCTCGAAGTGATTTCCAAGATGTCTTCACCGATATGGACCCGCGGCAATCTTACGGATCCCATTTCTGATGTAGACTGAAAAAACAAACAGACTTGCTTGTATTGATGGTGATCCCGAATTTGGCCGCTGTCGAAGAGAGAGCCGAAGTCATTTGCTGCATCTCTTCCGCGCTGTGCGCAAACAACGCACATTCGTCGGTCACCAGCAACATACGGATGGTTATCTCATGTACTAGAGTTCTCGCCCCGAAACGACGTATGTCTAGCAACCCACCATTCATATGGTGTTCCACACGGACACCGTGATCACAAGTATTAACAAAAGCATCAGACAGCATTGCAAGGAGGTAAATATTAAACACGCTTCACGCCGAGATGACATAAAAGTCATCCGGAGCTTGTTCACTCAGCTGCACCCTCGCCCGCATACCACTTTGCAGACATTCAATTAAAGGGACAAACTTACTCGGACAACCAAACTTACGCAACACCAACCACTGCCTCGCAGTTCTCCGTATCAATGCCTTGGTTTAGTCTATAAACAGCGAGTACAATGGCTGATGTCACTCTCTGCGTTTCTCCTGCATCTGACGAGCAGCGAACACCGTATCTATAGTGCTGTGACCTGAACGGAATCCACATTGCTCTCCCGCCACGTTCGGTTTCACAGCCTGACTGACGAGGTGGTTGAGTAGGATTCCAGCTGTCACTCCCCCACACAATTCAGCAAGTTGATGCCACGATAACTCGTGCGATATTGCTTTCTTCATTTGCGTTTGTGTAGTTGTAACATAAGCGCACCCTTCAACTCGGTTGCTACTTTCGTTGCACCAAGTGATGCAGCGCATTTAACCATACCGGTCCGCCGTG
Organism: Dicrocoelium dendriticum; assembly: GCA_944474145.2. Taxonomy (NCBI): domain Eukaryota; kingdom Metazoa; phylum Platyhelminthes; class Trematoda; order Plagiorchiida; family Dicrocoeliidae; genus Dicrocoelium; species Dicrocoelium dendriticum. Next base: position 33,410,857 of record OX104059.1, on the reverse strand, counting down.
TTTCAGTACTTCTTTCGGGATCCCGTCGCAACCAGCGCACTAGCCGTTTCACAGTTGAGCAAATGCTCTCTGCGTCTCATCCAATGTCGGTAAGTCAAATCTTCATCCCTTGTTGTTGCAGCCCGTGTGATATAGACCAGACAATCTCTGAACGGATGTTCAAGAGACAGTCAAAGTGCGTTCGCCTGATCTGCATTATATCCACAGTATGTGTGCAGGCAGCGTCTGAAGTAGCACCGATCAGCGGCTGCAGTGTGTGTTCAAATATTGCTTACAACAAGACAAGGAATCCCTTATCTTTGCGACGTTCGACATAGCATTCCATCTGTTTCGCCTTTTCCGTCCGTCATGCCTTTTTGATGCGACGGAGCTTTCGGTTTAATCGCCGTCGAGGTTCACGAAAATGACTCCTTCTCGCACTCTTCAGGGTCATCCACATGTGCAACGAAAGCTGCATTCTCCGACACCAATGCGCAAATGGTCGTTAAGTTAATCTTATGCACTCGCTTGTTTCTTTACAATCAATCGGTCACCTGGTCACGGATATGGTGCCACAGATCCTTCACTGAGGCTATGGATTCGACATCGCCACGGCGGGTAGCAATTGCCTTATCCAACTCCATTCTCTTCTTAGCGGTACCTAGGGATCGAACGTTATATTTCCGCCATTTCACGGCCGGAGTGCACTATATAGATTTACGACAATATAAGTACAATTTGGTCCGCACCAACTTGTGACGATTGGCACCATTGGCTCCACACAGTACACGTATCATGCGCGCTTCACGCATGTTGCGCTGGTGTACGATGACATAGTCGAGCTGGTGAGCGTGGCCACTCCGTGAGTGCACCCAAGTCGCTATATCACTCGCACAATGCAAACCGGCTGTTCGTGATCGTCACGCCATGAGTGGCGCACAGTGAGTGCAACCGGTCATTGTTCCAATTGGCTGTGCCAATAACATACGGACCGACTACGTTATTCCCATCGCGGCATCACGCTCAACGCGCGCGTTGAAATCACCCAACAGGAATAGCTGTTCGCTGCTCAGGAAAGACCTTATCACAGAATAACTGAGCGTAAAACCGATTCTTCAAATCATCAGGATAATACATGGTGGGACCTTATGTGGTAATACAAGTGGGCAAACTTACCTCCTCCAAGTCACAGACGGAGAGCTTTCAATCATGCGCTTATGTTGGTCGGCTGTACCACCAGCTGGCCATTTACGCGGTCGGATAGTGCAAATCCGACCCCATGTTCACGTGGTGCTGTGATGATGCTCCCCATCCAGTAGAACGTGTTACTAGCACCAACCTCATACAGCTTACCTTGGTCAGCGAGCCGAGTCTCGCTTAGTGCGGCAACGTTTATCCGGTAGCGCGCAAGCTCCATCGCGACTAATCCTGTACGTTGCTTAGGACGCTCACTTGTGTGCCTGTCAAGCAGTGTGCGCAAATCGCAGCATCCGATGTTGAGCGGCTTGTGCGTTGGTATACGATTGCTTTGGCGGGCAATCCTATAGGTGGTGACCTGGATTGGGAGATATAGTAATTTAAGTGCTTGCTCACCCTGCTGTATGCAGCAGATAAGGCGGTTTTTTTCCTAAGGCCACTGCGCGACGGCCGATGCAGCATGGGATTACTACAGCGTGATTCGTGGTTTTGAGTTGGACTTGGATACTGCGAATGTGTCCACACCTGACTAGAGAACTACTCTGGCCCTAAGCCAATGCGTTCGATAAAGTATACACCCGAAAGATAGCGGGTGCTGCACCATATGTCAGTGAACAGACTCACGTTGAATTGTGTCCTGATTCTTAGCTGGAAGAAGAGTGTAACCCAACTCCCACCAAGCGTACGCCATGAGGAGGCGTTCAGGACATGAGCCCACGGCACAACACTGGTAGCATGGGGTAAACAATCTGTCAGGATCTCGCCACTATAAGCTTCAGCGCGCCATGTTGGCCTCCCACTGTATACATACAGATGAATGCGGTGCACCACTTGGTGCCACGCGTATGCATTGAGAAAGAGATGCCTTCTGAGCTGAAGGATGCCGTTGTGTAACCAATGTACAAGTGCAATGCGAGCAAGCAATGTTACACGAATCATCGTGGCATCAACTTGCTGAATTGTGTGGGCAAGGTGATTGCCCGAATCCCGCTCAACCGCCTCGTCAGTCAGGTTGTGGAACCTAACGTGACGGAAGGGCAGTGTGGATTCCGTCTGTGTCGCACCACTATAGATATAGTGTTTGCGGCTCGTCAGTTGCAGGAGAAGTGCAGAGAACGATACCAGCCGTTGTACTCGCTTTTTGTTGATTTCACCAAGGTATTTGATACGGTGAACCGCGAGGCATTGTGGCCGGTGTTGGGTAAGTTTGGTTGCCCGCATAAGTTTGTAAGTTTACTTGAATGTCTGCATATTGGTATGCGAGCGAGGGTGCAGCTGAGTGGAGAGACCTCGGATGACTTTACAGTTGCCTCTGGTGTGAAGCAAAGCTGTTTCTTAGCTACTGCTCTGTTTAATATTTATCTATATGCCATGTTTTGTACTTTTGATGCTGATTGTGCTTACCGTGTTCGTGTGGAGCACCGTATTGATGGTGGGTTGCTGAACATCCGTCGTTTCGGTGCGAGAACTCTAGTCTGTGAGACAACTATCCGTATGTTGCTGTTTGCTGACGACTGTGCATTGTTTACACACAGCGCGGATGAGTTGCAGCACATGACTAATGCGCTGGCTTTGACAGCGGCCAAATTCGGGCTCACAATCAACACGAGCAACTGTCTGTGTCTTTCAGCCTTCACCGGAGATGCGCTCTTTAATATATATATATATATATATATATATATATGTGGTTGGCGGCATCCGGTTTCGGATTTGCCTGTCACTGTGGCCAGCCACAGGACGCCTGCGCTTACAGAGGGACCATGGGTGACTTGCGCTGCACCACCCCCAGCTCCAACCACACACCCTATATCCAGTGTAAACCCGAAGGAATAAGACCGGGAGGCATGTGGATGGGAGCCACGTTTCATCAACGAAGCCGGCCCACACTCCTTCACAGGCAAACACAAGCACACTGTATTTGGGGAATCAAGCGCACACAAGACGGTGGCTGGACCGTAGTCCGCTCCACACTGAATGCATGGAACCACTCTTCGAGCCTAGCACGGCCACAAGGACCGTGCACCCCGTCCCCTCCAGCAACGACCAACTGTCTCCTGGAGCCAGTATGGACGAGGTAGTGGGTAATAGACAGGTAGGCACCTTGTCAACATGCACATCAAGCGCAGCCACATCGGGGATATCAAGCAACAGCCAATTACTTAAAACAACTAAATGAAATGAAATAAATCCAATTATGTATACAGATACGGTGGCATAACTCTTCACTAAATTAGCATATGAAGTAATTTGGTTAGCAATGAATCCGCGATAAGGAAAATGAATGTTCACAAGTTACTCAAAAATGCTACAAACGCAACAAAATTACCGAAGATAAGCGCAATTAGCGTAAACAACGTGGCCAGCTAATAGAAGACTATCCAGATAGGCAAAACAAACCAAATAAACCGGAATGAAATTTATGCAGCTTAAAGAGACCTAGTTTGAGTGTAAGTTGGTTTAGCCCAACTGCGGTGAAGAAGCATCAAGAATGCAACATCAGACTCAGCATGGGGCAACATATATATATATATATATATATATATATATATATATATATATATATATATATATATATATAACATTCTTTAGTTCCGATGTTATGCCCTCGGAATCATGACAGGAAAAAACAGCGTGGGATGAAAAATAAAAATAACACGCACCTTTTTGTCCAGTATTTCGCTTAGTTTTCCTTTTTGTTGTTGGATTTGTTATTTGGAAAGTGGGGAAATTACCCTAACACGCGGAGCTACGTATCTGCCATTGGCGTCGGTCTTGATTCCTTACTTCCTTTCTCTCTAGCCAGCGACTCTCTTTCGACTAGATCCCATTCGGAGTGTCGCGGACAACCGATCGAATCCAACTGTTCCGTCAGCTTTTTTATACCGTTTCTCCACATCGTATGTTTTCCACTGCGCCGCCACCTTCTGCCCTCTCTATCAATCGCGAACAACGCCCGACGCGGAATACGGTAAACGGGGATGCGCAATGCGAGTCCAAGCTACCGCAGTTGACACAGCGGGACAATAGCAATTGACCATGTCGTTGAAACACCGTATGGTGACTAGCGTCGCTGGGCATGGAAAGTCACGAAATGTCTGAAGATTATTTTGCGTAGGTTAGATGCTCTCGACGTCTAGTCCAGGAAATTCTAAGCGTGGCTGCATGAAACTACATTTGTTGGGATCCACTGTGGTGTCATGCGCTTCCATTCTTTCGGACAAGCGTCGTGAATGCGTTTGGTTTTCCTTTTTTGACGATCTTGTCACCGAAATATCATCTATTTATTGATGGGCAAAGTCGAGTCTGCTGATTTGACTGTGCTTCTCGATGAATCTCCGAGGATAGCCATTTGCAATTAATACGGAGGCCCGAGTCCGATTACATGTTCTTGCAAGCCTTCGGCATCTTCGATGTGCGGCCAAGTGTTGATCTCAGGTCATCGAATTGAAATCAACACGACGTTCAGAATTCTGCTGCGCCATACCAATTTCCGATTCCTCCGGTTCGCCGAGACTGTTTCGATAATCTGAATTAAACCAGTGCTATGCCATCAAAAGCATTTATCCGTCAGCTTTAGACTTCTCTTGATGTAAGGCCAATATATCTGTTTATCCTTTCGTTTCTTTGTACCCTTAAACTATTGTGTATATTCACCAGTTATCGTTATCGGAACTGGTGAGACGATACGAAGTGCTTGCATCTGCCTAGATTTGTCTTATCACTGTACCTTTAAGTTGCTAAGAGGAACGAAGTGTTTTAAATTTCTATTGTTGCTGCATCCCAAGCGTGCGTTTTCCTTGAAATCGGGTCTATAATGGGACAAATTTAGTCGATCTGCACAGTTTCCTACTCCCACAGTTTCACTAGCGAATTGCACAAATTCTTGAAAAGTGCCGATTGTCCGATTTGAATAGAGCTGGCGGATATCCATCTCTTCCTGCAGCCGTGTTTGATTTCAACAGTCCACTCTCACTTTCGTTTTACTCTGCCTACACCCCCTTGATTTGTTGTTTAGTAAAGTCGAATTTATCCGGACTTAAACACTTGCCTATTCGTCGCAATCAGCCGACAATTCAGATAAGTCAACTAGCTATCCGGAAAAGCACCAGCCGGCCGTTTCGCCCTATTGGGGCTCATCAGTGGTGCGCATCCTTCGGTCCTCTGTGGAGGATCGAACCCATGACTGCTAGTAGCTCTTGCCAACTAGCCCGCAGCTTATGCAACTGCGCCATGGAGGACGGTATCCGACCATCACGAATTGTTAGCTAAATGCGATTTAGCCCCACCCATCCTCCACTGCCATTCAGATGACAGCGGTTGGCCTTCCGGTGTCAGGACTTCCCGGTTACGGCAGCTATGAATCGACATAGCATTTTGTGGAATCCGTAAGGGCGAATTTGTATTACTTGTGAGTGGAAGGATTTTGGTGAGTATTTTTGTTCGTCGCAATCAGCCGACAATTCAGATTCCACAAAATGCTATGTCGATCCATAGCTGCCGTAACCGGGAAGTCCTGACACCGGAAGGCCAACCACCGTCATCTGCATGGCAGGTGCCTGCATGGCAGTGGAGCATGGATCGGGCTATATCGCATTTAGCTAACAATTCGTGATGGTCGGATACCGTCCTCCATGGCACAGTTGCATAAGCTGCGGGCTAGTTGGCAAGAGCTACTAGCAGTCATGGGTTCGATCCTCCACAGAGGACCGAAGGATGCGCACCACTGATGAGCCCCAATAGGGCGAAATGGCCGTCTGGTGCTTTTCCGGATAGCTAGTTGACTTATCTGAATTGTCGGCTGATTGCGGCGAACAAAAATACTCACCAAAATCCTTCCACTTGCCTATTTGTTTTTGTTCGCATCGATGCAGTCAGAAAACCTTTGACACAGCCACACGAATGTCTCCTCAAGGTCTTATCGCGTAAGTTTAAATATTTCGTTTTGAAGAATCATTCTGAAAGCGTGGATCGTTTTAGACCTGGTTGTGTCGAGCCGGCGGTCGGACATACCCATTTACCTACATTTAGTGGCACTGTTATAAATTCCATATTATTGTTCCCTGTCTGACAGCCAAATGTTGCTGGTGTTCTGGGGCCTTTGAACACGATCAACGAACTATCCTAATGTTAGGGTCAGATTGATACTACCTCGTAGCGGCAAGCTGTCCGCAAAGCAGAACTTGTCTGTGAGCTGTGATTGCGCCCACGAACGGAACAAAATGCATTATCCAAACAGCCAGTGCGCAATTGTCTACAAAAAGCCATGTGCATGTATCCATGCTCTTTGTGTCCTGTGATAGAAAAAACATTGTTCTCACCGCTGATACTGTGAAAGCACATTTTTGTTTCCATTTCGCTATATAACAAATCGTGCTACCAGCTATGAACGAATGTGGCGGTTTCGTAGTTTTGACTTCTCTTCTGGTCTTTTGTTCATTATGTCCATACACCATGGCCAACTGTGTTCGCCTCAGTGCACCCAAGGCGTAGTCATAGGAAACCATTCGGTTCTAACTCCTGGTGAAGTAGCATTTTGACGGTCCGGGTATTACCCCGGATATTCAGACATTTTTTCCAGCTAGCACGCGTTTTAACGGTGTCAATTAACCGGTTCACCGGGCTATTGTTTCTAGAAGATCCGGTTCTTGGTCGTGATCGCAGAAATTCCAAGCCTCTAGTATCCGCATCGCATCATGGCCGATGGCGTACCTGAACATGGCTAACTGATATCCAACTCGATCAGCGTAGCGAAGTTTATCTACTGCGCTCTCCACAAGCACCAGTTTCCGGGCAGCGAACCTTCCGTCATCTGTAATGGAGTTGGCATCACTACAAGCAGCTGCTGGCTAAGGCAAAGCTGCTGATTACTCATCGGGTTCTTCTTTTCCTCTGTCACCATGTTGCGTACTTGGTTCTCCCAGTCGCGTCAAGAGAAAGCATACTCACACTGGGTCTGCACACAAACGCCCTATTCACAATTCTGAGGTAATGTACAACTTCTAGCTGTGATTTTAAAAACTCACTCGCCAACTCGATCGTTCGCCTGATCGACTGCACTGAGGTAGACGATTTCCTTCGCCCCAGCTTTCAGCCACCATCACACTCATCCATAAACTTTCATCTCGTCATTTTGTTGCCATTTTTCAGCTATCTGAAACGATACTTGTCAATGGCCAAAGGGATACTGCAAGTTTATTAACTTGAGTCGGCCACTCCCGTCAAAGTGGTGACTCCGACCGGAGTCATTTTCACAAAAATATTAATTATCCTGTTGGAATTCGCTTATTTTTGGTGAGTTCACTCCAATTATTTCTGCTCGATACGGTAGTACTTCATTCATTTTCATAAAGTGCTTATTTGTCTCCTTTATTATGAGCTCGGTTTTTTGTTCTACGAGGATGCGCAGTCTGTTTAGTCAGTCACTCCGGTAATTTTTCTATTCATGTAGATGGACACTGCCTTATGGTTCATAATCTTAGAGACATAATTTATCACAAAACGTTTCGCATGTGATTCTGACAAATTCAACAACTTGCTATCCTTTCTCCCACGGGTATCACTGTCCAGCTCGGTGGCCCGATTCTCACAGCTGATAATGCGAACACTATGACGTCTTTAAATAAGCTCTAAAAAGAAACTTCGTACCTTCAGAAAAGCATTTTCTGCATCAACACTTCTCTGGTTTGCTGTTAAGAAACAAGGAACCATCTACACTCCTACTGGAGATTTACCGTCTCTTAAGTGACTTTAGTTTGAACGAAGCAGCTTCGCGAACTTTTGCTGCAGTCTGAACATGTGCAAGCTATCTTATGCCTGTTTAAGTCCACATCCCTATGTGTACTAAAGTGTACCACGGAACCACTGCGCTTCGTCCAGTATTATTTTACCAGCTGACGCGCCTCACAGAGTACTGGCAGTTGCTCCATTAAACGACAACACAACATACTTTCCTTCAAAACAGACAGTTATAGACGAAATCACCTCACTGAAACGCAAAGTCCAACGCTAAACTCTTAACCAGAAGTATTCTAGGATTATGTGCCGTTCGCGTAATCGAATTCACAGCACCAAAGAACGCTTTATCTGCCGTTACCATACACGTTTCCTTAGCGTTGCTGGAAATTGTATAAAGCCCTGCACATTCACGGTGAAATGCACCCAACTACCTGTACAAAGCGGTGACAAATGTTGGCAAATCCGCTGGATAATTAAGATAAAAACGGTGGGCACTCGGTGCTAAAAAATTGTAATTTGCAAAACGCTGACTGACAAGTAGCTGCGACAGACCCTAGTAACCAAAATGCTACAAACTGTTTGTTCAAAATAGCTGGTCGAGTCTCATGAGTCATATTCCTGGTAGACACTGGAGCGGAAGTCAGCATGATCGCACCGCGCACAGACGAATCGGTTGTGCTGCCGAAGGTAAATCTACATGCTACTAACGGAACGCCCGTACACTACAAGATACTTCCCTAACTGCCCGTTCCATCATCACTTCACTTTCCACGTTATTACTGTTTATATCTACATTACACACACATGAACACAGACTGTTGTCACATTAAACAAGTTTGTTCCTCACCAACACTACAACATCTACACCTTTTAGCCATCTTCCCATGGCGTGCAACGCAACTTGCCGGTTGCGAATAATTGCTTGTAAAATTTTGATCATGCCTCATATGGCGTGCCTCGATGAACTCGAGAATGAATTGTTTACTTATTTAGTTTTTTTGGCCAACGTTCCCTCCCTATCGATCTTGATCTTAGACATGAATGTTGGATTTTTACTGTAGCCGCTATAACTTTCACTATTCCTCCGATAGTTTTCCTACCTCACCTCGATCTCTTCGTCCATATCCGTTAGCGGAAGCTAATTGACAAACACTACCTTCTAAATGCGAAGTCGAGACGTTAACTGAGACTTTGACTCCCAGTTAAACGAAATCGCTTGCTGATAAAGAATAAGTAGATTTTTATCTCAGTTTTCACAGCTAACTCGCCGTTCTAACCCTAATCTTCCATTAGCGACCAACGTCATGCACTACCTTAGAAACCCGTGGTCCTCTAGTCTCTGCCCCTGATACATTACAAGTGGCCAAGTTAAACTTAGCATTATCCGTCTTTCCGAAACTCGGGGCGCCAAATATGTCTGGCTACTAGGCGATTGTCGGACACTGCAAAAGTTCACCTGACCAGACGAATACCCTATTTCGCGCATCTAAGATCTTACAAGCTGTTTAGGCGGTGGCCCCATGTTTAGCAAAATCGACCTTACTAGAGCTTATCAGAAGATTGGGATTAAAGAATGCGATATTCCCAAGACCACCGTCATCGTACGTTTTGGTCATTTTGAGTTTTTTTCGGAAGCCTTTTGATTTTAAAGATGCCACAGAAGTCTTCCGTGAGGTCACACGGTTTAGATTTTGTGTATCCTTACATGGATGACATTCTGATATCCAGCGCCTCCAAGTAAGAACATCCGGAGCACTTGTGATTTCTATTTCAGCGCATATTAAACAGTCAAGCTAAGTAAATCGTCGGTTGATTTTTAGGGTCGCAGGATTTCAGCTTCCGGCATTGAAGCCCTTCTTGTTAAAGAAGACGCAATCAGAGTTCTCCTTGAGCCATCATTTTTCAAACAACTCAGTCGCTTTCTTGGAATAATTAACCACTACCGCCTCTGACTGATTCGCTTCGTGGTAGCCAGCCTACTTTGGCTTTCACTGACTGTCCGTTCAGCGTTCGCAGAACTCAAAGGAGCCGTTGCAAACACTTCTTTTGACACATACTCAGCCAAATATTTCTCTTTCTGTCATCATAGATGTTTTGAGTGAAGCCGTTAGGATTTTGATAATCCCTAGGTTTTTTTTAAGAAACGACTGCAACCGGCAGAAAACCGTTACAGCGCCTTCAGTACAGAACTTTTGGCAATTTATCTAGCCATTCGCTACTTTCGATTTTCACTCGAGCACAAATAATTCATCATCTTTAATGACCACATAACTTCGGTCTGTGTCGTAGCATCATCCTCCAGGAGAGACGTCACCATAATTGCGTCTCACAGTTCACCTCGGACATATGTGCTGCAGATGTTTTATTCCGCGTAAATCCAATTACATTTTGTCACAACATCGGTCTAACAGCAGTGCCTGCCGCACAACAGACCGGTCCGGGGGTAAGCCATGTTCGTTCTTCCGATTCCTTCCGCACCCGACCAATATTTTTACCACGCTCATAAAGAGCCATCATTTACGATGTCTCGCATAGCTTCTCACATGCTGTAGTTTTCAAGTCAAGAAAAGAAATAGGATACGTAGTGAAAATGGATAGTGCATGCGGATGCATATAAAACCATGATCGTTATAAAAAGATTTGGCAGAGCACATACGGCTATGGTGATTTACTAATCAGTTCTTGAATGACTGAATTTTTATCGTGACAAAAAAGGAACCGTAGGCCCTTGTGCGGGCGTATATAGTTTTGTAGACCTGTCTGGTCGAGGAGGTTGATAAGCATTAGGACAAAGCGCTCAAGAGAAGATGGCTGATATCTGTAAGCATTTTAGATGCACACTTTTTACTGGGGTTTACAGGGTTGGCAACAATGCTGTTGACAATTTCTGTTCTTGAAATTCCACTACACCGGGATAGATACTTCACTGATCTGGCAATTACTTTATGGTCTTTACTCAGGAGACCAGGAAAGATAGCTGGAAAACAATAGGTCCAGTAGGGTAACACGCATGCAGTAATAAAACTGCTAGATCAAAAATCGATGTACGGAAGAAGACCTGCGATGTATAACAGAATGAGAGTCTTCTAACCTTAGCAGAAGCTTCGTTCACGTGAAGGGATCACGTAAGCCTCCTGCTCAGCGTCACTGCCAGGTGTTTTACTGAAGTGGAAGCGGTCAAACATTCATTGTCAATGCAAAGTTGTGGACACTGTGTAAGGACTTGTAAGGCAACTTGCGTCACAAACGCTTCGTTTCGCGCCTTCAGACACCCGTTTACCAAGCCAGACATCAGCTGTGCCACGGAACCTCCAAACTTGTACATACCTTTTCGTACGAGTTGAGGACATCAAACGATCCCTGGCCCCACCATATAAAGGGTCATTCAGAGTCCCGCAACGGAGTGACAAACTATTTGTCATTGATCACAAGGGGACTGCGTACCGATATATGTAAGTTATTTAAAAGTCGCCTATATCCGCAGCGTATACGCGTACAAAGACGCCTGTTTCATCGACAAGGACGCAAAGTTCTAGCGGTTCAGTGGATTCCGCTGATGCCTCGACCACATCGTCCAGTGCACCGAAAACGACTTAACCAAACTGGCAGGTGTACTGGCCTTGTCTCTTTGTCCACAGAGTGCATTTCTCTACTTGAATCTTCATTATCATTTTTGGAATGCCAAAAATGGGCTCACTATTTTAAGCGAAAAATCGATCAAAACGTTTTGAAAACTGAAAAATCTTACGTGAACTTTTGTTTTTATCACCCATTAGTGCAATCCAACTTTATCACTACCGTTTTCCATCTACTTTTTGTGCACGCTGGATGAACTCGGTGGCACATCCTATCCTTGCATGATAGCCAGCTGTTTGTGACGGCATGTTGTTGACACAAGGTGTTGACGCCTTGACTGAATGTGTGCCTAGGGCATTGAGGTTTTACACTACGTCCTCTCTTTTTTCCTTTGGTCGTCGTGGTTGTACGGCAGCGAAGCATCAGTCCAAATAGCTGATGTTGATGATGGTAATGCGCGCACATGATAGCATTCAGTGTCTCTGTCTGTTTGATAAACATTGCCCGTCGAACTGCTTTCCCCCACTGCTTCCACACATTTTTGTTTCGACATCGTAGGGAGGACATGAGTGGGCTTCCATCGGGATCCATTCGCATTAGTTACCCCCCTCAGCTACACCGGGTGGAGTTCACACTAAACTCTACGGTTCGGTGTGACGACCTGATCTTGCGGCAGGCTGGCTAGCGACGGATAGTCTTCACGTAGATCGAAGGACTGCTTGCACAGTCTTTTCGGAGAGGAGTTACGGGTAGCGGCCTGCAGGTTCCTCCGGGTTGTTTGAGTATGTCGTGTAAGATACTAAACAAAATTATCATCTTATTTTCGCTGCAGATTATTGAAACGTATGCTGTATTCGTTTGTGTGAGCATCACTCACACACGGCACCGCGGTTTGATTTACAAAGTCGTTCCATCGTGCGGTATGCTCGCTTGCACGCGTTGTAACGGTGTCGCAGTTTTAGATGATGCACGGATGCGGCGTCTCTTTGACACGAGTTAACTGCCAGTAAAACATCCAAGCGCACCCGTCTAGGTCGTGCGATTTCATTTCACTTGAATTATTGTAACTTATTGTTTAGTTTGTCTCATCGGGCCTTTTCTTACCTCTACACATTCTAATGTTTGTTCTGTAGTAGTTGTTACCAGTTTTTTAAATGTTTTAGCCACCACTTTGTACTCTACATTTCTTCTACGTTTTCTTTGATTCCACAATATTTGCATACACACTTTCGAATTTACACTCGTATTATTCTCAATATCTTGTGGTACCGCTTCTGCTCGCGTTCACAGTGCTCCACCTTACTTATCGTTTGCATATGCTAGTTGAATGTAGCTCTGTTCTAAATTTGGACGACCGTGATTTGACTGTGGATTTTTGCGTAGGGTTTTATGTTTCCCTAGGAATTTAAGTCCCTTCTCCTTCCACTATTCTATAGGACTAAGCAAGCTGTCGTCTACCTCAACTTTAAAAAGAGCGACAGTAACCTGTGGTAGTTTGACAACTATGTTGTTGTAGCTACTGGAGAATCATTGGAAGACCTTTGCTTCACCCGATCCATTACAACGCGTACTAATTTGCTGACTGCACACGAACGCTGTGGATCATTGCGAAGCAATGGATGCGCTTCTCGTTAACCCTTCTAAAGCGTTCGGTACAGTTGCCCACTCGCCCTATATTGAGGATTCCCTCCTCTGTTATTTCTGAGCATTGTTTTTCTCATTTCTTGGGGACAGATAGATGTCTGTCCAATTAGGGTTCTGTTAACCACTCTGACAGTCCGTCCTCAGTGGGGTTCCACAGTGATAAGCCCTCTACCAGCTATTGGTGGTCTGGTATGTAGATTGATGGTCTGAAATGTTGGGTGTACTGTCCCTCATGTTTGCAGCCAACTTGTTGGTCTGGTACCCAGATCGACTTCGGACCTGGTCTGTTTTGTAACAGTAACCTATGCTGTATGACACGTCTTTAGCCTCACACACAGCTAGTAGCTGGTAAACCAGTTACCAACGCACTTCCTCGAGTCCGGACGCCTTGTTTGTTCCAGCAGAGCGCTTTCATCTCAAATCACTTGCAATCAGATTCATTACATCAGCGCCTTACTCCAGTGTAGGTGACTTAGGTATTTTCGCTGTCCTGATAAACTGGTCTTCGAAATGCACATGTCTGACAATGGAACCACTGTCCATCTTTCCCGACTATTGTCTAGCCAACCTTTGGTATCTTTGGTCCCGTGTCCCGGTCTGGCTGAAGCACTTCTTGGCTGTTGGCAATCGCACCAGCTTCCCTCATATGATGGGTCTCTGCCACCCGCCAATGTTCCCGGGCATCTAGGTATTAGCAGCTTCTAGATCTTCCTATCTTGTCCGATTTCACACCAGCTCCAAGTCTCAACCAAGCCCGTCAATATATTGTTACCCAAATAATAACAATAGTAATACTAATAATAGTAATAATAATGTGTCAGCTGTACGCTGTAACGGCGCTTCGCTGCCGTTGTATAAAAGGTGTTGGAAGTGCAGCTACCGAAAGTGGTACAAGTAGTCTGAACTTTAGTGGATATTTTTGTCAACGCATGGACGATTATATTCCGTAACTGCCCTGATTGGCAGCGTCCGCTCATCAAGGGGGATGGTGTCACGCACGTCACATGATGGACGTGTGTCCCGCAAACGACTTGGTGCCTAGGCTGTGCATCTTTGGATCAAATCATTTTCCTTGAAATAGTGAATTGTCCCCGTAGACTCCCCTTCCTCCTATTTAGCAGTACACTGGTACCCCTTCCCGACACGCGACCAGCAGTTGTGCGAGAGCCATGGATACTTCTAAGCCCCCCCCCACACCTGCACAAGCTCGAACCGGCCACTGATTGATTACAAATCAGGCACCTGAATCACTTGCCCACCTGCTGGTCTGTTCCAGGACTTCTACTCAGACGTCGTTTCACGGTGTTGTGGACATCAACTGATCATGACACCAGCAACATCGCTCCATTCGTACTCTTTGTCATACGAATTAAGCAGAAGATTTGTTGACATGCTCTATCTTGGATGGCTGTGGTCGCTTGGGCAAGCACAACGGGAGCAGGCTTTTTCGTCCTCGTGTGGTACTCATTAGCCCCATTGAGAGTTCGAGGTCACACCACCCATGCAGCAGTTTATCAGGATCCATTTGAGTAGGTTGCCCCCAAACTTTCTGCTGATCACAACGTTGTTGACTCAGCATCGCCAAACCCTAGAAGTATGACACAGTATGGTATATTGTAGACTGCACTTTCTTAGTCAGTTGGTCCAATGGTCATCATAATCCTGCTCGCTCGTATGCGTCTTTCGCAGCATGTACACAGCGAATCCAGGTGAGCGAAAACATAACCATGGATACCAAACTGATTTGGGTGACGCAGAGTACGGGCGTTGAGGAAACCAACATGAAACTGAGTCTCTTGGTTTGAAGGACGATTTGCTCATCTCGTTCGCAAATTTCGTTTTGGAGCTTTGAAAGCTAGATGAACTAAAGAAAGAATTGCATCCAAAACGTGTTCCTTTTGGCGTACCACAGCAGGCATCTTGCAGAAATCAAGAACAAGTCTATTATTGTCGTTATTGTCATTGTATTACTCTCTCTGGCTGGCATCCAGCCTTCGATTCATTAGTTATACTAACGAGGCATCGAAGAGCGGATTCCGCTCGGGAGCCCGATTTCATAGATCAATTGAGACTTGCTTGGGACTTGCTGCGCTCATTCTTGCTCAATTCAGAGCGATCTGTGCGCTTATCGATCCTCGTACCTCATACACCTGGAGATGAAAGTTGACTGGTTTCTATCTTGTCAGCTAGTGTGTATCTGTCTTGAAGCAGATTGCTGCAAGCGTTTGAGCAAGAGCTATGTTTCCCACCGATACACAGCCGTTTACTCTCATACTCTAAACCAGTTTAGCGGTTTATAACAAACTATTGTCTCCCACGGTTGGTTTATGTTGAAGGAGAGCACTCTGCCTTTGTTCAGTTGGCTGGCGTATCTCACACTATCGCGTTTATCTAGCATTTGCGTTATCATTGTTGTCCTATCATTTATGTGCCATTTTATGCAACGCTTTGACCTACGTCACATCAGTCCAGTCCCTTTTAGCACTGGTTGTGACTATAATTATCCTGGCATTGTCTCTTTTCAGAGATCCCAGTCCCTTTCTCTCCGCGCCACTAAGTTCAACTTTTGACGCAAGAAATTCGTCAATGGTAGGTCATATTCATGATGTTCTCTTTGCATCATTGGCTTTATGACGTTCCTACCCGAGCTTGGCTTCACTTTGTTACCTTTTGTATTCGGTCCTTCTTGTTGTCTCAACATAGCATTTGCGTATGGGGATACTTGGGCTGTGTCTCATGCGTTTCGTTACTCTTGTTCCTTTATCACTGTTTTGCTTATTTCCTTTATCTATTACACTGTCGCAGAAGCTGTGCATCAGGACGTACAACCGTTGTTCGGATGCCTGGCCGCGATACATCAATTCAATGCACTAGTGTGATACTGATAGCTAATGCTGATGCCTACAGATTAGCGGCTTTTCCACTGCATTCATTTCGAGGTTTTAACTCGCATACTGGGCTCATTTAGTGATTTATTTGAAAACGGTCTTTATATATGTCGGTCGCTTTATCCTATCAGACAGTTTCGTTCTTAGTGTCTTTGTTTACTGGGCAGATGTACTCCATCCAATCTGCCGCATTTTTGTGGACTGTTGTATTTTCAAAAAGTTTATCTGCGTTGTATGATATGGTCAGATCCCTCGATTCTCGGTAAGCCGGATTACTCCCAATTTCATAGTGCGTTTGCACCGCGGAGCGCAATACATGGACCGTAGTTATGTTCGGGTTGGTAGACGCGTATTATGTCCGTGTATTGTGTTCGAAAATCTGAAATTTGTTGTTATCCAACTGAGTAGTCCAATTCTCCACAGCGCTAGTGGTGATTGGTACCACGGATCCGCTATCCCTCCATGTCTGCATTACTACCCCCTACGGATGATTAGATGCGATTGATCAAATCACCTTCAAGTCAGTCTTATTGATTAATAACAAGAGCAATGACAACGCATCGGTGGCCGTACTGATACTTGGCTATCCTAAGAGCATAATAACTCTACCACTGGAGAATTATAACAGGAGAGTAGAGGAACCTGATGTAAGATACAGGTGTCAACAACGCACGATTACAGACGGCTGACTGTCGTTTGAGAACAAGACGGCATCGATGAGGCGTTTTTCTTGCGGCTCACATGGTCTCGCATTCCAATCATCTTTGTCCCGCAGGTAATTCATCACCATACGCCTTTTGAAAAGCAGCTCGATTGGGGATAATGACCAGCATGCCGCGGTCATCGACAAGGCGCTGTCTTGTAGTGTCTCAGGCCAAACACGAAGTGAGTTGGCGAGGTCCCTGACCTGGAAACAGACGGACCGACGGCGCCCATCGTAATTCTTGTCTTGGCATTTTTCAATGAGAATTACACGGTTTCCTATCTCCAGCCTTATGTCATTCGGCAGTCTAAATAAGCTCTGTTGGATACTCGATGAGCAGGCATGCTTAGCATTAACCCGGCTGGTGCAGTTGTGCAATTATGTGTGTTTGTTTCACTAATTGATGTGACCATCATACCCTGATGCCTGTCTGCACATTGTGTTGTAGCGGACACGCAGGTTACACTCGACGCGAACGATGCTTTGTAAGCCACGATTGTCGGTGACCTGCTAACGCATGGCATCTCAGGACAGAAGCCACCGTGTCCTGCTGTTGTGGACGAAGACGGCTCTCTTCATGACCTTACATAATCTTTATGATCAAGGGACATTCTGTTCTGGAACCTGGAAAGTCACGCACTTCTAAAGCTGATTCCAGATTTTGCAGTACTTGGGCTACTTTCAGCATGCACGCCTCAACTGCTTCTAATACAGCTGTCAGGATGATAAACTAATCAGCGACTCTTGGTTTCTCGCCTTTAAATTGGCTAGTGTTCCTCAAAACGTTTCACTTTCAGGGCACACGCATGCCAAAGGGTGAAGTCATTCCTGCTACTTCATCCAGCGTCAATGTAGTCGTTACCGAATGCCTCCGACAATTCGCCGTAGACCTCTGAGTAGACCTTGGATGTTTGAGAATTGATCACTTACCACTGGACTGAGCACTTTATAGGTCGAACACACTCTTGAAGTCGACTAAAACAACTGGTCGGTATGCGGTACGTATATATTTACCTTAGGGTGGAATCATTATCTACACAACATCTGCTACGATCCAACAACCTTTACCATTTGGAAATCTGCTTTCACCCGGAGGCACTGTTAAGAAATACAGCGGTGGATGGGAATGAATACTGCTATCGGCATCAAGCTTCTATCACTGCGATTAGCACAAACACTGCTACTGCCCTATTTAACTAGTGCGAACATGATCGCTTCGACCATCTTGATAAGAAATTGTTCTTTCTCTCTTACCTGTTGAAACAAATGAGCAACTTCTCTGCAGAGAACATTTGCCACTGTTGCATAACGCGGGCATCTGCGAGTAAACGGTTGGATGATTTTGCGGCCTTTCGATCTTCAGGTTTATTTGCAATATTTATCTTCACGTACCGTCACTTGAAGGAGGGAAGTCTAATGGGCTGGACTGCAACTGAACTGTTTCTGTAAGTGCTTTGCTCAACGAGCGCGATGGGACTCCTTATTTGGTAACTACGGTTCCGCTGCCTTCCATTATTGTATCGCCAACGGATGGGACCAGTAGCACCGTTCCGTTGGTGAGTTTGTGGAGGTTACTCGCTACTTCTTCCCTATTTCTTGGATATTTTCTATTCACTGAGTCACATCGTATGCTTGCGAAGTCGGCCTCATCTCATTCCCGATATCTCTTCCTGTTGCATCCTGCTCGATGTTAGCCTAAATTCTTTCTGGATTCTAACAAGCTCACCATTTTTGTGTGTCGGGTGTGTTGACAACGGATATTGCAGTAAGTAGTTGTTTCTGAACCATAAGTGGCGCCTGAGATACTTTTCCACTGAAACTCTTGTTTTTGTAGGAATTATTTGAGTCCAATGTACAGCGACTATGCAGTCTAGGATCTGTCAGCGACTCCATTCGTGAGGAACTGATTTTTTCTTCAATAGCTTACCTTTCAGTCTCGTGCCGCTAGTGTCCTGCTTCAGCCCCGAGTTCACATGTGATGGGAATTTTTGACTAGTTGCTTTCATTGCCGTCTCACACAGTTGCTGTTTTCTTAGACACTGACATCTGTTGCTCCCTGCTCTAGTGACCGATCCCACCGCTTTTTTGGCGTTACTTTGCAAGGTACAGCATTTTGTAGTCGACTACTCGCAATCCAGTACAATCTTCTGATGAAACTACCAGTTTCTTCGAATTTCTTTTCCCTATCTTGCTCTTCTCAATTCTGCGTTCTTGGTTTCACAATTGTTGTATATGAAAATTACGAAAGGTAACTCGACCTTAGCAAAGTGCGGTTATTTGCGTATCTCAGCAATACATTGGGCTACACTGGGTAGCGATTCGCAGGTGTCATCAGAGCCGCTTACATCGGACAGGCCAAAGGTTATGGGTCATACAAAACCACCCTTATCATTCTCTTAGCCGGAAACAGTAGATAAGTCGATGACCCTCTCCTGTCTTCAACCGGTTGCTGAAAGCATACAGTGTCTGGGATGTACTCCAAAGGACTGGTGGGGGTCGCGCGACAACGAAGCGTCAGATTGGCGCATCTGAGTACTGCTGCTTACTTTTTCTTTCTCCTCTCAAACTTGGCCATGACAATCAGATTCAATTCGACTAACGCACAGTACAGACAACCAAATTCATCTCAACTCAAAAATTCACTTTTATGCACCCATGAAGGTTGGATTTTCAGATGTAAAACACGCGCGATTGAAAAGGTAAATAAAACGATATAACACATGCGAAAACATTAAAAAACGACGTCTAAAACTATCTTTCATGTGTGGTACAGCGTCACTAACGTAATTCGCTGCTCAGTTCTTGTATGATAGTGCTCGGATCAAGCAGAAATCTAGCTAGATAATGTATGACAGATGAGCCGTATGCCCGCGTGCGGGCATACGTGGCTCTGCAGTTTTCTTGCGTTGAGGAACTAGATTTGCAATTGGATAAATCGCTATTTAAAGGATGGTTGATATCAGTGAGTATTTTCCAAGCAAGTTTTGAGCATGAATTAGTATGAACTGATACAATGTGTTGAACTAAGGTTGGTTTAGAAACACCACTGCATCGAGATATGTGTTTCAGCGACCTATGAAGTAGTTTGAAATGCTGACCCAATAGGCCCAGAAAGATCACAGGAGAACAGTAGATCCAGTGTGGTGTAACGCATGCAATGATGAATCGCAGGATCAACTGGTGGGAGACTGAGGACGAACGAAGACGTGTGGCATAAAAGGACAATCGCTTGAAGGTATGCGCCGGCTCTTGTCCTTCGATAACGGGCGCTTGAGGAGTATTACTTGTGTGTGGTGATGACCACATATTTGCATCGCTGAACTCAGACGTCGTGTCTTAGGAAATGCGAGTATTCCCTTCAACAAGCTGGTTTTGCTACACCAGTTAAGATGGCTGGACCATGTCCTGCGTATGTCCGCTGAGCCTCTGCCCTATCGCGCTCTGTTTGCTCGCGCAGGACTCAACAGGAAGAGACCACGTGATAATCCACCATACGCCTGGCGGCAGCAAATGAAATCGTTGGCTTCACGTCTTTTTACCATTGGATCCACACGTCTGCCTGGTTGGGGACCAAAGGACGAGGAGTGCCAATGGCTGGAAACAGTTCTGGATATGGCTCTTAATCGAAATCAATGGAGGATCTGTGTATATAACTTAGATTTGGATACTTAATGCTTAAGGATTAAAAACGAAAATAATTAAAATATGGCGCGTTCAAAATAACAAATAATTCCCGTTTTTTATATTGCGGCATAATGGATGAAGTGTGTTGCTCACCTTCAGTTAATGTGCCATGATGCTGATACGGTGTTCAACCTGCCTTCTGTTAGTGATTTTCATTGTTGTGTTTGGCTCTATGTCTATTTGGTAGACACCTGACTATAATACTACTACTAGTTACTTTACTGATGAATACTTCATTCACGTGCATTGACCACGATAAACCTTCGCTCAGTGTGATTCCCAGATACTTCACTGACGTCTAGAAGCTCAGGCTTCCACCACTGATGTAAAGTTGGGGACAGTCAGCAACGATCTGCCTTATGCCGCGAAAACAGTGCACTATTACACTTGGAGATATTCAGCGTTAAACCGTGAGAGTTTGACCAATACACGATTTTATCCAAACAACATTGTAGCATCGTTGAAGAGTCCGAAGTTAGATTATTCGCACGAATTGGTACGTCGTCGGCGTGTTTTAGCATTATGGTTTCTTCAGGGACAGGGGAAGAGCCAACATAGGTAGAGAATAAGAATGGCGACAAAATGGCTCCTTGAAGTACATCGGAACTAGTGGCAAGAGGCAAGGAGCTCCTGCCGTTGAACGTGCTTATCTGAGTACGTTTGGCAAAATAATCATGTAGCAAGAAGGCTATGGATGGTTGGATACCAGAAGCCGGGGGATCTTGCAACAAGATTACACGGTTAGCACAACCGAAGACGTTAGTGTAGTTAAGGAGGCATTCACGTGTGGCTTTGTTCTTGCTGTCTGGTGACAATAGCACTGAGTGTACTGGACAAGCCACTGCGTCCTATGTCGACCACGAACTTCAATATGCAACTTGGTATGCGTCATTCAGAAAGGGTTGGGTTAGAAAATTTTCAAGAATGGATTTCTCGAAGACATTTAATGCCACCAAAGTGCACGCAATATGTCGTCGCTTTCTTGGGTCTTGGTGTTATGCTATCAGCTCTCCAACAGTGCCATCTTGGTTTAGGCAAATGGTGTATAACTCGGCTAGCTGTCGGGCTAGTGGATGTGCACACACCTTAACTACGAAAGGAGACAACCTGTCAGATGCGCTTGATTTGCTTGAGTTTAGCTGGGTAAGCTTCCTATGAAGTGCTACCACCTTAACAACTGGTGATGAGTCTGTAAGCCACTGAATCTGTGCAGATGACGAGTTGGGGAGTGAGTCACTGCTGGAGCAGCAGAAGTTGCGATTTAATTCTGGCATGTATTCAATAAATCTCCAGTGTATCCTGAGCAGAGAAAAATTAGGATGCAGATGCCATCAACACCTCTGTTTTAGAGGTATTCAAGCAACAACTGAAAGAAATGCGCTTTGCCACTAGTGAAGAAAATTTACCACAACGCAAAAATGTTCTGAATGTCCAGCCTGGAGAGTGTCTTGAATACAACCGAGGAGCTTGTTACCGGAACCATGCCGTGTACTAAACCAGAAGGTGACTTGACTGTCAAGATTTATCTAAGAGAAGCCGATTACTTGTCCTGTATCGGTGGTTTCAGTGACAACCGACTAGAAATATTTCCTGATTGTGATGACGAGTGTGTTCCACCATCAAAGAAGGCTTATCGAACTCGAAAAACCATTTCTGTGTTATTTGTTTAGTATTTAATAGTGTTATAGGTGCGTTTTGTAACTTTTTTCACACATAAACAGTGGACTTGCTTACTCTTGCGGTATACAATATTGGTTCTGTGTATGTGATGTCTTCATGGTCAAGTTATCCCCATTATGAGGTAACTTTGGCCATAATATATATTTTAAAACAACTACCTTAAGGATGTAGAACTGCATCAGTTAACATTTTCTACAACATTATAATACTATGGTCCATGAACAGAACACTTAATAATTGATCAAAAGCACTGATGAATGTGGGGTACATTCCGAACCAAAAAAGTGGGCCAAAGTTACTTGGTTTTACAGTCTGTAATGATGAAACAAACGACCATTTATACTGTACGCAAATTTTAATCACTTTTCTACTATAGCACACGTCCGCTAGCATAAATCTTTGCTAGCTATCTGCTTTGGGTTCATTAGATCGCGCTCGTCGTCCGTTCACTGCTGTTTGCACCACTCCTATATTGGCTGGAACAAAGTTGGGCTTTGTTCACTATACCGCAAACCATTTCTGACCTATACATCTGTTTCGTGCAAATGGTCAACATGAACAGGCGGCGCTGCTTGACTTCCCACCCGCTGGCTCCATCTATTCCCCTCTGCTCGGTCGATCAGCCGCCACCGCGCTACGCCCCTCCCACCCAGGGTCAGTGTCGTGCGCCAGCAAGTCGCTTGTCTTTGTCCAGGACCCGAGCTGTACTTGACACACAACAACAACAGCCTATAAAAGATATGGAGCCATCGAGTACCATATAAATCAAAAATGATTGAGCACAACGCAGCTCAGTTCTTGATTTCTTCACAGGGCGTTATACTACTCGGTTGCTCAAGCCGAACTAAAGAGCCGATTAACGGAACACCACTGTGAGCCTTCGGCTCAATAGCCTGTCCGCAAGGCAGCAGAGCGAAGTCAAAGAATCACACTTATTCGGCGCCGTCTTTGTTTTGGTGAATTGCCAGTCGGGAGCCCGATACACCGCGTCCAGCCTCCGGACTTCGATATTCCACCGAGGGTAAACGCGTGTCAAGTCACATTCACCACTTCACATTATGGTTAAACGGATCTATATAGCTTTTTATGAGGAAAACACTTGTCGGGCAAAAGCACACCACATCGTGAAACACTGTCACTGAATCGTTTGCTGGAGCGGGATAAACCCGGACTACCCAGCTGGTACTACGGGCAAGTAGTTCAGCATGCTAATCTCTTGGTTTAAGTAATAATAATAATAATAATAATAACTAATGTGTCAGCTGTACGCCGTAACGGCGCTTCGCTGCCGTGCGACCATCACCAGTTACACGCGGGCTGAGTATACTGCGAAGACGCCTACTCCTACGCGGATTCGAACCCGCGCCGCAAGATTACGAGACAAGCTCGTCACCATTAGGCTACGCGCAAGAATCGGCCCTGACTTCCCAACTGATGCTATCTATGTATCTAACTTTTCATTTAAACGAAGAGACGCATTTCAAATTTGCTCCTTAGTCGTTCGCCCTCTACAACTACGCGGCCAACAGGCATATCTAATGTTCATTCTCCACTCTTTTTGAATTCATGTGTACTGCGTTTCCGAAACGCGCATACAAGTGAACGGCGTTTTGAGGAATCTCGGAATTCATTATTCGATTTCTAACAGTGAATGCGATGATACTGGGTGGTGTTATTTGTGGTCTCCCTGTTGACATAAATAGAGATCATGAGGGCAGTCTACTGGAACGGATACCGATCCGTAGCTGCATGCATGCGGTTCCGCTTCGAATCTGTTGGTTGGACCAACAAGCGTCATTTGAAGTCTCTGCTTTTCACTGGTTCGTTGTCCATCAAAAGGCAAGGCAGGCATCAGCAGTATGCCGATACACAGTACTGACGCTTCAATGCCGCGCAATCACCATCGGTCCTACGTGGCCTAAGGATACTGCAAGCGTCGCCCTGTCCCTAAGCAGTCTCGAACCAGCACCGCGAGATTACAAGATAAGCTCGTTACCTTTAGGCTACCTGCCGAAACTGATTGTTCGCGTGTTGAAGTTGGCCACTTCTCGGGCTCCGTGTAATACGTGCGAGGGCGTCTTTTAGTAAATGCGTAGGGTGATGGTGATATGTGTGGAACACAACCTTCAGGTTAGCAGTACTCTTCTCCAATACTAACATTCATTTCCACTTGCTTGATGCCCATGGAACGCGACCATATTTTGTACCCACACGGTGATCATATTACCGTCAGGTGCAGATAGCGCATGTTTGTGCGATCTAATCGTAAGATGCGATGTGCATATATGGAACCCGGTTACCCTTTATTGCGATTCCGCATGGTTCTCAGCCTCCAAGCCTCAGTGAATTATCCCATTTCCAGATTACTTACTGGTTACCTGAACTCAATCCGCAATTCACTGACCTCAAACCAAACTACCTGGTCATGTGCTCCCGACGAGCGATGTGGATAGACCGAGTGCACACTAGAATCGTCTCTAATTTACCCTTAATGACACCTTGGAAGCCATCAGTGCGCCTAGCTTGACGTGTCTTAAAAGTTGATATTTTACTAGGTTCGATTACTTTGATTGAAGCTTGCAAGTTGGTTCCGTTAGGTATCCGTAACACCTCGATACAGCGTTTGACTGGAGTGGAGTTGTTTAATAGCTAGAGGTGAGTTAGTTAAAATCTGCACTATTGCGTATAAACGTTTGGAACTCCTACTCATGAGCAGATCGAGCCAACAGCTGAGGAAGTTGGGCAATTGACCCATTTTGGAACACCGCTACCCGACTCTTTGATGGTTCACTTTGAAAACCATTTCGATGAAGCTGCCGTGACAGTATCATTTAGCGAATTTCCTGCATTCACATGGGAAGTTGTGTGCAGCACTTTATTTCGGAATGGACTCGACGCGGATATTATTGGAACAAAACACACACACACAACACACCCCATGACCGTGCATTGTTCGCGAAGGTGATTATAACTTGTTTGTGCCTGGACTAGGCTTTATTAAACACCAATTTAGTACCTACACACTAGTGGTTACCAACCGTATATTATATACATCTTTAGAATACAAAACGACAACGAAGTCCTGGGTTTTACACTGCTTACAGGAGATGTATTGATCATATCGTTTCATCTCGTCAAGTACTGGAACAGCAGCATACATGCAGACAATTCACCATGGTAATTTTCTTTAATCTTGAAACTGTCTTTTCAGTATGCCTGTTGTTCGCATACCTCTGCATGTATTATTATTCTCCACCACCCATCTAGTTTGGAGAAGTGGTGAAGCGAGCGCACAATGTTTTATTTAGATAGCACGAAGGGATTGACCGGGAGATTTGGTGGGGCTGGATGGAGTACGTAAAAGAGTCGCTGCAATGGTTGGCGATCTTATGTGCAGTGGTGTGGTCACAGAGTCAGTGATGACCCGCCATTCGCTTTCTTGTCCCCAATTGCTGGCATTCATCACACCTGATTAGTCTTACCCATTAATCTTCTAGCCTTCTTTTCCACTTGCGGTATGCTTCACTTTCTCAGTGTTTATTATTATCATCATCATCGTGACTCAAGACAACGTCGTTGCTGCGATCGTCGATATTGAGAAGTAACATGATGTGCTTATTAACTCCACGCTTTCGTTAGTATGATGGCGTTTCATTCCTGCCTGGCTACATACTGGAGCTATGTCTTCAGCGTACTTCGCTATCGGAAGATTAGGATCGTTGGCAGTTCGTAAGCGTCTTCTACTCCGTTCTACTGCGCATGCATCCCGACTGAAGTTACTTCATATACAATTGATTTTTCTTTGCTTCTCCAGCCATCTACGCCGACCCTTTTGGTGACACTCCGAGTAACAAAGTTTACCAGCAGGATTACACGTCTCTATTAGTTTTACTGGGTACTTTGTTCCAAAAGCGTGTATGCTACGCATAGCTTCCCGACGCAATGTGGTCACGCGGAGTATCTGGACCGTGTCTTCGAGACCGATAACTTTTGTGGTCGCATCCCTAATCAACCATAACTCACTTGTTAACTCACTGATGCTCTTGCACCCAGCCACTTGTTTTCTGTTGTTGACTCTTTACTCTAACACATTCACTATTTTTCCCTCCTCCATTTTTATTCCCATTTTTCCCTTACTACTTCCCACTCCGGCTACGATAACGAGATCTACCTTGTTCCGGTGCTTGGATCAAAGCTAAACAGCCAAACTGAGTTGAACGGGTCCTACGGTTCAGCCTGGTTTGTCTCTTAGTTACTGGCTCATGGAAAAGCAACTGTTACAGCTTTTATCAGAGACAAGTTTACCAGGAATAATGGTCTAAGAGACAGCAGAATGTTTTCCGCTTCATAATCGATTTTATCAAGAGGATATTGCATGCAACATCGACAACAGAAAACAGGGTGAATGACATCGATGTCATAGTTGCACCTATTTGCTCTTCCATCATGTGGTTTTTGTCTGTGCCTCAGCAATCGAGGAACCCACTCTGTTATCCTTGGTCGAGCTCTTCACACGTCTACAACTCGCGTAGCTCAATCCACGCTTAAGACTTGTGCATCACAAAATCCAATATACCTTCTTTAGAGTCTACCCAGTGTTTCATTTTTAATAGCATGTGCTATTGTATTTTTGCCCCCCCCCCTCACAATATGATCAGTCCGCTTCTCCACCTGGGATCTAACAAATACACCCAGTCCTTAATAGAATCAGATGAATTTTGGTGACAACACCCTGTTTGGTGTTGTTGCATACAATTTCAGTCAGTTTACGACCTTGTCGATCGCTTGTTTAAGTGACTGGCTGATGCACTTCTATGTTGTTAAGGTCGACGGAATAGTCCACACATAGCTGAAATGCACTTTTCGGTTTCTTTAAAACCACGAGGGCCACCCATAGGATGACCAGTTGTGTGAGTGGCTTATTTCGCTGATCTGTGCCTACTGCAACTGGCTGCATTGCTCAAAGTACTCGGTGTTTCTATGCGAAAGCTAGCTAAAGAGTCAATTTCACTTCGCTTGGGAAGTTGTGATTCGCGCACAATAGTGAGATGGCTCTGGATGCAATGGCGCACACTGCTATGCTAACAAAATTTAGCAACAATGGGGAATGTGAAAAAATAAAGTATGCACCGAAACGGGGAGGAAATGCTAAAACTTCTGATATAAGTGACTGGATTCATGAGCACCACCGGCCATGCGATTGCACCGTGTCAGTTATGTTCTCAACCAGTGTTACGGTATACCCTACTCTACACTTTTCCAAATGTTATAAGCTGACCACATTAAGGGGTTGTGTCCTGAGCTCACCCGGTGGGCAAGTTCTACCTTCCATTAGTGGTTTCATTGGCGGTTCTGCCAGTCAAGGAAGCAAGTGGTCACCTCGAAAGTTGGTTTCCTCCTTCAACCCTGGGTGTGAACTCACACATCTTGTGTTACCCTTCACTGGCTGTAAACGTGTTATCAACCTCCTCGGCGAAACTGTACTGTGCGTTTGGTCGACTTCCAATTTCATTCATAGATCCTTATAATGCCATGGGCCGCTTTTCGCTGCGGTTTTGCTATTTGTTGTGAAACTCATCTTGAATCTAGTCGCCATCAGTTTCTAGTCATTTGCTTAACAGCTTGCTACCTAGTTTAGCCATACCCTCATCCGCATCCCGAGCTACACATATTTTCACGGATTTCTACTGAATTCGGGCGCGACGCGCTCAAGTCTACTCGTCAATGGGAGACCTATGCTAGCCGGCTATCTTCCACTCAAGAGCAACTCTGCTTCCTTCATGAATGCTTGAGAAGACAAGTTCTGCCGCTAATTATACAGTACCGTCCACCAGTAAACAATCCTTTAGCCTGGAAACTCACCGAAGAACACGGACAACGCTTGTTACATATGCCGATCACATAACCAAAGGCAAAAATATCTCCGAACGATTGACTTCCAACTTCGGCACAAAAGTGCCTAAAGAGCTAGAAAAGGCGATATCCATCGAAACGCACAACACTAACTCCACACAGAGCAGAAACTGGAAAAGAAACTAGAGAGAATTTCCAAACCTAAAGCACTGAATCAAGATGATGCCTGGATTAGGAATTTATTCAAACGAACCCTGTCGGATGTAGAAAATGCAGTAGTTGTGCGTGGCATGCAATTCAACTACAAAGGCTCCAATCCCATCGATTTCCTTGCAGAGCTTGAGGCAACACTGAGCTCATACGACATCACAGCTGACGCCCAACACACGATCAGGCACAGTATCATTCTAGCATTAAGGCACAAGAGTGAAACCAACATATTTAACACAACTAAACAAAATGCTTTGAGAAACTTTAGGAAAGCTAAACTGGAGTTGTAGCGTATCGCAGTGCTTTCTCATAAGTACGCCACGGCACACGTTCGCAGCTCTCGGCAAATCTGTTAATCTGTAACACTAAAGATGATGTGTGTTGAGTTTACTCATTGCTTATGGTGTCGGTGTTCTGATTGATAAGACGATGACATTCACTGATTATTTGCTCAAGTGATGTGCCAGAGTACTCCTCAATTCCACTGAGCAACCGGGCGCTCACATCTGTTTCCTGTGTCGGACAGTGAACTTGTAATCCGGAGGTCACTACTTCGAATCCGCGTAGATGCGGACGACGTCGTGGTATATCCAGCCCACGCGCGACCGGTGGCTATCGCGTGACTTCGAAGCGTCGGTACGGGATACTGGCGTACTTCTGATTTCCTATACTTCTTATGTCCATAATAAGGCACACAGTTTTAAGCTTTTATATGGGGTCTCGATCACTGTGATCTCCTCGCAATCCATTCAGCCCATTCGGAGAGTTCGTAAGTGTTCCTAAGCATTTCCAGTCTGTTGTATAAAGTTGTTTGGCACATACAAGTTCATGGGAGTATCTGACGATGCCAACGTTTGTGAATCGTCCATACTCGTAACGCTTCGCCTCGAAAACCCGACTTTTACTAGCTGTGTAAGCACGGGCTCATATTTCCTGCACGAACTTTCGAGTTTCGGTGATCATTAGCATGGGAGTAAAACCTAGCAATTAGCCTCACCGTTGTACTACTTGAATAAAGCGGGGGCTCATATCCATGGATTGTCTTTTCAAAGAACTTCTTATTACCATGGTTGCTCATAATTTCACGTTTTTTCCTCGTGTTTTTGTCCCCGCTACTTGCTTTTTTACACTTGGTTCCTTACATCACCGCGGCAACTTCGTCTTGTCCGAGTTTACCGCTCTCTTCGCTGTTGTCGATCTGTTTCTAAATTTTCCACTCGCGTATGTCAGAACACGGTCGCTGGTCCCTTCTTTCTCACCACTGAATGCCGACACTGTTCATCCAAAAGTATTCAGTGAGTTCAAGACGAGAGCGGTGTTTCTTGAGTACATATTCCGATTCTCATTGTTTTACACCTTAGCCAAACACATTCTAGAGTACACCTTATCGGTTGTCGACCGTCCACACAACGATTTTAACTAGGTGGGACTTGTTTTTTGCACAAATTCTGCCTTCAGACACCGTGAAGAACTTGGTAGACGACCGGTTAATATATTTATGGTGATACACATAGGCAGACGCAGACCAGCACGAGACGTGTTGCAATGATAAAGCCTGCGTGACTTTTTGTTGTGTTTTGTGTAATATCCGTTGTATGTCTGGATTGCTATAAGCAATCTCATTATGTACCACGATGTGATCCTAACGACCGGAATGGCCGAGATTTACTTCAGTGTAAACCATGGAGCACACTGTGGATACTTCAACATCGTATTCTTAATAGATATGCCAGAGGTTTCTCTCGGGGCTTAGTGGTCAAGTGTTCAAGGCATCAGCCCTCAATCACTACATCCCGCGTTCCACTTCGAACTCCGGCTGCTTTTATCTAAAGAGTCTAAACAAGGATGGGACTGCTTATCAACGGCAGACCTAGTGGAACCAGACTGACATTTTCCCGACACAACATACTCTTCACTTAGCTCTGCCCCCATCTACCGCCCGCGAATCTATGCTTCAGTTCTGCGATAAATGGATAAATAAGTACGTTTCAACCATGTCGGATGCGTTCACAATTAGAGAGCGATTTGTGTCAGGTAGCAGCAGTATTAGCATTTTTACACCTCGCTCACTCCACAATGATGATTGATTTCGTCAGTGGCTGCAAGTTCGCGAGGGGTTCAAACGGATAGGTGTTTTCCGTGATCTGCAGACATCTAGCGCAGTCTACATCGGCTGAGTATTGAAGGCATGTGTGCCATATACTCATAGTTTTAGACACTGAGCCAATTGCATAAGTGGCGGAGAAATTTAATCCATTTGCTCAATGTGTTACAAGCATAATGCACCGTATGTTACCAGTGAGTTTGAACGACAGATCATCATCTCTTTCAGGTGCAATGAGGATCGGTCGAGCCTATGCGTGGCTCACTTGATGGATGTTGAGATCCACGAAGAGACCAAAGCCGCTGCTCTAACGTCTTGGATAGTTGCGTAGATTCCTGGTCCTTCAAACAGTCTATCCAATTGTGGGTAAATGTTAAATGCTGCTTCCGCTCAATGCAACTGCTTCCATACTTGTTGGAACTTATTACGTAGAGATATCAGGACTAGGATTCGGACTCCAAGACTTTTGGAGGAGGGGGAGAAAAAACATCGTCAGCTGTACGCCGTAACGGCGCTTCGCTGCCATGCAACCACCACCAGTCGCGTGTGGGCTGAGTATGCCGCGAGGACGCCCGCCGCTACGCGGATTCGAACCGGTGACTTTATATTTGCAAACCAGACGTGTATACCACTCGGTCACCGGCCGACAGGGAGGGTTAGAAGAAGTATCAGTTTATTCGGTTCAATTCAGTTAGACAGACAACTATGATCCGGACACTGAAGTGCGGTGGGTCCAGTTGGCGCTACTCACATCGCCAAATGAACAGCAAACGACATGGGAAAGAAAATGAGGTTAAACGCACATAGGATACACCGAAGATAGAATCAAGAATGAAGTGTGCTAAACTGATCGGGATGGAATAAAAGTTAACGGTTAGGTGCGAGAAACCGATTACAGGCACCCCACTGACTGCACGACTGTGCCATGTCTAATAGTGTCTCCAACCACTGATGTGAGCCATCTTAGGGCACTTGTCCAAGAAGATGGCACGCGTCAGCCTGATCAAGTCTCTTTTAGTCTCTTAGTTGATTTTTCAATCATTGACTGGTCACCTCGTGGTTTCGCCCAAGTTGACGCAGCCACCGCGTATAATCACGCTGAGAAAGCCGGTGGACGGGCATACTTAGGACATGACCTAACCAATGTAAGCGGTTAATATTCAACAAACACGAGGCACCAGAGGGTTCCTTGCCAAAAACCAGCTGGCGGACCTCCGCATTGCTCACCCGGTGTTCCTCCCAGACGTGAGCAATACTCCGCAATGCACCAGTGATAAAACACGGCCAAGCGTTTAATGTCTTCACTGTGAACTGTCCAGGTCTCTGATCCATACAGTAAGACCGGCCTTATCGAAGCAGTATACACCCTACCTCTCACTCACAGGCTGATTTCCTGCCTTCTCCATAGATGGTTGAGTCTTTGGAAAACCACAGGTTTTGCTGATACGCGAAGTAAATTTCTCAGTGATGTGACCAAAGGTAGCACAGCTACTGAGGTACGTGAACCGATCGGCCACTTCCAGTGGCTGTTCGGTGATACTTTTAAAGTTTGATTTAAAGTGTAGCCAGTAGGTGTGAGACTTGGCCAACCCACGTGATACCGGTTGCTACTTGTTTTTTAATAAGCCGCCGGATCCCGTGATAGAGTTGTGGTACATCGCTGTTCTAGACACTCCAATTCATGATGACCTTGATACTCACTTGCATCCTGCGGTGTCCCTGCCGATGTCATGACCACTGTTAGATCGGTTGCCTCGCTGTACTCCACAACGAGTGTCTTCACTGAGTTTGCCGCCCCGATTAAGTAACCAGTAACATGTGGTCGTGTAGAATTTCTGTTGGCAGCTTGTTGCGGAACTTAGCTCCATTTTCTAGTAGGGTCTGTGGCGTTTGCTCATACTGTAGCCCCAACTTCAGCAACCTATGACAATGTTCTTTGTAATTAGATGACACGGAAACCGTTGTCGACGAAGTAGTGATGACATTTCCTACATAGAGCGGCTCACGGATGCAGCGCCATTGCTCCCATTCATGTGCCTTAGCTTCGTCAGAAGAGAAACCTTAAAGCTCGTGGATATCGTGAACAATGACTGTTTGCTTATGATTGTTTTCAACTTCTCTTGGTTGTTCTTATCATTTAAACGTTTTTTTCCATGAAATGATTGGTAATATGCGCTATCTGCTTGATGCGTTGCGGTATCGATTTACAGACAGCAGTATCGCCTTCGTCTCGGTCGCGGGTTTTAGTGTCACCTGGACTAATCGAGACTCACCATAGTGCAGTGATTTTGGGTGACACGCGATGCGTCTAAATGTAGTTGGTGTCAGCATAGAAATCGATGACACTGCAGATGGAATCCTATTAAGATCGATAGTCTATTAGCTCACCCATTATTGATTAGGATTTGGATTCAGGAAAGGACTTAAAGCCCCATGGTTACGCCTGGTAGCTATCGGTTTAAGAGCACTAGGTTCCGTTGCTTTCTGTGGATTGGTGGGTGGCACTGACGATATCAGTCTATGCTGCGACCGCTCAGTTTTGCCCAGTGCGGTATGCTTAGTCACTGGCGTTTTTCCGGTCCTTTCCTTGGGGCGTATGATATCCAGCATTTTATACTGTGGAGTGGCTGTAGCTTCGGGTCTCCAGTACGCCAAATGAATTACTGAGTGACACCTTGGGAGGAAGTAGAAACAGACAAGGTGTAAATGATTTGTTCACTTGGGAGAGTGAAGTGAGTTGGGACAGCTGGAGACTGAGACGCTGAGATGAGGTCGGGACGTCTGGCTCTCTTCTTTAAACCTGAATGGGAAAATTACAGTGACTCTTTGAGATGCAAGTGTAACTTCCTTCACTTCCAGAGGTGTAACCTGGCGTTTACCAGTTGCTCACTTGCTTCCGTCAACCTTACACACATTTTCATTAGCACAACCAAACAACTGACCACCGGGATGGGTTTGCATAATTGGCAGAACCAAAACGCCTCACTCGTGCTTTTGTGCTGCCTTGCTTCGACTGGGGATAGTCCTACACATCTGAAGTATGATGCTTTAGAGCAGTTAACGAACGTTAGTCCCCTCTTAACTTTAACACACAAGTTACCTTCACCATTGTGATGGGTCATGTTCGTGAATGACTTACACTTTTGTGATCTCGCGCAGGTTGTAATGTTTGTCAAACGTCCAATTTTCTAAGGCTCATATCGATAGTGGTACGAATCGCCGCATCGAGTGTGTGCAGGCTCGCTGCTTAGGTAAACATGCGCTGTGTTTGGTCGGTGGATGTCGGCTTTGTCTAGGCAGGAGCCTGTTACTGAAGCTGAACGCAAGCGCCATGCACGCAATACGGGAGCAGAAATTCTTCCACCGTCTTGGAGAACACCGTATTCGATTGTTGGAGAACCGAGAGATCTCTCTGTCGAACGACGTTACCTAGGAGGAGTCGGTTCAAGGGCGATAGAGTTGTGCGGTGGGTTTAAGCACGAGAGCCGTTTAAACAGTCTGAATCTTAGATAATAATTCCACGTGTGATAATTCAATGAGTAGGGCTAGCAAATTAGAATCCTGTGAGGTTTCAGTGTCTACGCTGCAAGAAAGTGTGGAGTAACTCCGCGAACAAGAGGGGCGCGAGAACTGCACGCCTCTCAACAGCTAGCTACTCGGAAATAGATCACGGCCGAAATTGCTCACATTCTTCGACTTATTTGCGACAGATGGGATAACAAGGAAAAAGAATGCAGTTAGGCAGTGATGTATCTTCGGATTGCTGCGCTCCTTACGGCCGATGACTGATTCATTACGTTTTTTCGCACCTCTGACGTTTTGACCAATTTAGTGGAGTTTTTAACGGGCATTTCAGTGATATAACAACTTATGGTGTTACTTTTGTGTGTAACATACGAGTTGAATAAATTTCTGTTATCGTTGTTTGTCGCTAAGCCAAGTTTCTGCGGTACCTCACCTCCCATCCCCGCCACCTTTCACGTTCTTATTTATCTCTTGCGGTCTATACTAGTCAAGCCCACCCCTACACCACGACACCTTCACATGCTTTATTGTAGCTGATGAAATCCGCATGCTTATTGAGTGCCTTTTTATCTGCTTGCAGATAACGAGTGGCAGTTAGTTTCACGTTGGCTGGTAAATGGTAGTACACTTATATACTTTTGAGCGGATTACACTGAACTCCTCATAGCGTTGTTCTCCGTCCGCCATCGAAGCTCGGTACCCTACGGTTAGCTACGATTGCTCCAGATGACGCTTCTGTCAGGAGATGATGCAGAAGCCATTATCTTGTTAACCACCCGCCTTCGAGTGATTAACAAGAGAACTAAAACCAGAAACGCGCAAAATCGCTCGTTGTCCACGGT
This sequence comes from Dicrocoelium dendriticum, assembly GCA_944474145.2. Taxonomy (NCBI): domain Eukaryota; kingdom Metazoa; phylum Platyhelminthes; class Trematoda; order Plagiorchiida; family Dicrocoeliidae; genus Dicrocoelium; species Dicrocoelium dendriticum. The sequence goes on along the minus strand of OX104059.1, from coordinate 33,376,237 downwards.
CTCCCCTAGTTTCAGACTCCGAGTGTGCTAGAGGCTAAAGCACATGACTGGAATGAATCGCGCTTTGTTCGTGAGGTACTTGCACTCGAAAATGTAATCGTTAATTCGATTTCAGGGTTACCATCATCGTCCACCTACAAAGAAAGCGATCCACTAGTGATAAAAGCAACCGTTGTGGAGTCGGCTCCAACCCTCACCTGGAAGTAGCATCCACAAATTCCCTTTTAACCTCGGGGACACTCACCTATTTGTATACCAACACGTCGCGTCTTCTCAGTAAGCTGGTTGAGCTTCGTATTCGTCAGATTTCTGCTCCGTTGGACCGAAATATGGCTGAATACCGAGATCACTGACGCCTGCCCGATATACTTCTACGAAACGATCGATCTAGCAGAAGGTAGAATGTTGGTGTATGTATGTAAATAATCACAACAGTCTGGCAACTTGACATAGAGCCAACTAAAACCATGGAGGTTAGCGCATAAGCGAAGTCACCGCATTATAATCATCGTGGCATAGTAGTTGAAGGTGAGCCACACATTTTGACCAAAAGTATAACAATGTTTTTAGTTAGTTTTTCACGCGCTGATTTTTCTCTTTTTTCCGTCATTTTCAATGTTTGAAGTATTAAACATGTGAGTCAATACCATACTGTGCACAATTCTTCCATTGATTTCGGTTGCGGGCCATGTCTTCAAGAGTGTTAAGCTGTTGGCACTCCTCATCTTTTGGTCTACATCCTGGAAGAGGTACGGGTCCAACAGCGGCTAGACACGACTTAGTACCGCGCTGACATGCATACGGATACCATCGACAATCCAGATACGCAAGTTGTCGGTTCTCTCTAGTGCCGCCCGCACCTGAAATGCGGTGATGTGTTTGGTAGCAATGATTTACCGCTCTACACGAACCACCTTGGAAATGGGTCACCTCCTAGCCTCTGCTACAACGCTAATCCTGACACCGTCATACACTCATGTTCTTTTGGTGGGGAGCCTCAACCTGCACGCAATCGAACTCCTAACTTCTTAGCGTGTAACTCAAAGTAGATTTGCAAGATGGGATCGTCCACATACCGATCTACAACCACATCACGGCTCCCACCAGATTCAGAACTGGTGATGAACTCACCAACGAAGAACTAATGATCGATACCGTAATCATAGATGAACCGCTTGGCCTTAGCAATCATGCATTACATCTGCTCTGTGGAATACGTTTGTGAAAACATGAAGGAAATCCACGTCGTTATTCATTACGGCATGTTGTCTGGCTTCCTTCAGGCATCCATATGGTTCTTCCTAGCTGTGCAGCATCCCGACGTCACCTGGAGTGAATTTGTCACAAAGTTCACCGGGCTAGTGGCTAATCCGTCGGGAACCGAATTCTCGTCCGAAGCAAACGATCTCCTTCCTGAGCAGCCGGACCCGAAAGTGCATGGCCTTAAGGGATTCGGCCTGACACGCTTCTAAAGCTTCTCCGTATGCGCAGGCTTGATATGTCTACATAACTCAGCGAAACATTGTGTCATTTTGATCCGCAAAGACAATCTCAAGCACTAACAGGACTTAGTGACGAAATTTAGTGCTAACCTAGGATGCTCTACAGACATGTAACAAGGTCCGGAGAAATCAACACGGAGTCTCATTTCTACGTCTACACAGGTGGCGGCAAACGAGCTTCGGCAGTAGTTTACCCGCACTTTCCAGAATGAATCGTCAACTCAAACATTTTTAACAGCTCATTTATCACGCACATATATGATGAAAAGATTATTGTCCTTGCGTTTGCACCGCCCTCTTGGCGTGGACGACATAAGACCGAAGGCATTAAAGATAGTCACCATGAATACGGTCGATCCGTTAACTGGGTTCTTTTAACGAAGCCTTGAGAAAATGCAGGCTTCCACAATGTGCAGACATGTGATAAGCACTTCTCTTTCTAAAAATGGCTATTGTTTGGATTCTTCTAACTAGCGTCCGACTACTTCTCCCGGTACTAACCCAAGTTACGTAAGGTATTATCGCAGGAGCGCTCATGGGATACCTTGCGAATAACCACATCATAGTGTCACAGAAGTACGGATTCTGCCGCAATTTGTCCTGCACTACAAATTTACTGCTATCCAGAACGAGCTGAATGGAATCAGTAGATGCAAGAGTGGAAGTCGTCGTCGTCCATCTGGACCTCTCTAAAGCGTTCGACTGCCTGGACCATCGCATTCTCTTCCACAATCTTCAAATCTAAACAATCATCAACCTTGTACTGGGTTAGATAAGCACATTCGAGCAATCTATCCATAAATGCTGAACGACCACATGAGACCCCACGTGGAATAAGCCATCCAAATCAGGTGGCGTTGGCGTAAGGACGTTGCTGGTGCGCTTGAAAGGCCACAACGTGGGTGGACGAAAACCGTTAGGGGAATGTTTTACCTCTCCTACCAACGGAGACTGTAAGCTCCGGGCTTATATAGCCTGCAAGGAGACCTTATCACGGCGTGCCAAATACAGTCGATACCAAAATACGCCTGTCGCGATCTGTTGCAACTCAGCCACAACACTAACTTGAGATACCACCAGCTCAAACTGGCTACGCACAACGGTCGACTTGGTTATCAGTGAAACTCATTCTCCCTTTGGGTACCCAAACCTGGAAAGCTCTTCAAATCACGTTATTTTTGTCCCCATATTAACGCTCTCTAAAAAACGACTGGATTACACTCTATCCCATCTACTTTACGAGACAGTTTCCATCGGAAGACACAGTAACGCAAGTCAAACGGCGCTGTCTACTACGGAGCGATGACGAGCCCAACATATGTGTTTATGTAGAGAACAGTCATTTTAAAACTTTATTTTATCATCCTCCTTCCTGTCATCCTAAGGGTTTTGCCAGACATTTACTTTTGTATCCGTTGTTCATTGTCGTTCGACTGTAAGTAACACCTCAAACCGTACCATTGATGCTAAAGGAATCCTCATATCTTTCATGAGAAGGGGGTTAGCTGTGACCGCGGATAGAAGTCACTGCTTCCCATGGAAGACCCATTATTTTTCTCCGACTTTTGTTTCCGAGTGACGCGCTTAAATGCACTTATCGGTTGTCCCCAGAACCACCAATGTGATGCCCACATACTATACTTTACCACACTCACACCGCATATCTTTTATTTTTCTGCAGGTGTCCATGCTATGGATTTTGTCCTACCTGGCCCTTGTTCTGTACGGCTTCGTGGCTCTGTTTTGCCTCGCCGCTGGTCTACTTTACGTGACTGAATTGGTTGAGGAGTACACAGTAATCACCGGCAAGATAATCAAATATCTGATCGCCTCTGAATTCATATTACATATTGTTCTAACATTTTCAGATACAGTTTCATACCTCTTGATCGCAATCGGCTTTGTAGCTCACATTTTCTATTGGTTCCTCTTAAAACATTTTCCGGCCTTCCAGCTAACTTCCTTCGCTTTCATTGGCAGCCTGTGTGCATTCATCATTCACCATTTGGCTGCATTCAGTGTGTTCAACGCGGCCCTATTCACATTCTCCGAGATGCTTGCCTACTTCACATTTTTTCTGTGGGCTGTGCCCTTTATGTTTCTCATCTCTCTTTCTGCCAACGACTGGGTGCTCCCTCAGACGGTGACGCTTATGCATCATCGCGAACAAGAGCCGCTGCTTGCAGGTGATCAAGACGTTGTCTCCGCGTATTTGAGGCGAAAGAGGCGCAGCCTCTACTCTCTGCTCTCCACCATACGGGATTATTTGCCTTCAATTAAATCAAAGAAAGGATTTTAACTAGAATCTCTTTTATCCATCATAACTTCATTGTGGCGCGCCTCTCAGTTTGTTGTTGATCTTGTTTCTCAATGGTTCAAATCTGTACATACTTTCTCATTTGAAACCATGTTTTTATTGAAAAGTTGCGTTCTCTTATTGTAGGATCATTTTGAAGTACTCGCTGTGTGGTTGGATTGCGACGCGCAATCTCAATGTGGACCGCGATTCGCATTGAAGTGAACCTCGGCCAATTCGATCACTGGGACCGTAGCTGAAGCAGATGGTAATTGCGTGTTGGTGATCCACACGACGCCCCATTCACCTAATTTGATCCCATCAGATAGCAGTCATCGAACAAGCACGATACTGATATTAAATTGTGTAGTAGAGGTCCACTGTGCAAAAATCGAGCAAGCAGACTTATTTTTTTAGCATCTCTCTCATGTGCGGCAATGGAAGGCCTGGTGGAGCGCACGTTTTTCGCATTAAAAATCCGGCTTCGACTGCCTGACGATTTTTGCTACTTCTCGTGCGTGTGTGTGTCCGCTTCTCACGGAAGCCATAGTCACAATCTACAGAATAGTACGAGCGACTGGCTCCTTGAAGTCCCACTTCTGATGCACGCTCGGGGTGTTTTCATTGCGTTGCACGTGAATTTAGAGGGGGATGTTATTTGTCTGGAGACGCTTAGATACTTAGGCGAGGCTATTGTTGCAACTGTCATCCGAATCCACTGCATGACTAGGACTCAAGCTCGATTTAACTTTACTGTACGGGACCAGCTTCATTAATGATGTAAGACTTGCATCAGTGGAGATTGCTCCCCATGCAGAAATGCGTGAGTAAAGACCTATATATCGAGCAGCCTCGAATGCAATGGTCAAGCTGCGGCTGCGCATGTGCGATTTTCCCCCTAACCCCGCCTCGTATTGCACCTAACGCTGTTTCTGCGATGCTGCTGATATCGAAAGTACTGCGCATGCTCAGCACTCCTTGCGCGGCGTCATATATTTCACGGAGCATCTCTTCGTTGACGGTGCACTATTCCGGATGGTCTCACGTGTGAATCTACCTAAAAGGGCACGCCTATACCAAAAACTAATATTTTATTGGGCGGTCACGTGATAAAAAGCAAAACTGTATATCCCGATGAAGTACTATTTCGAATTCAATCAGTTCGGGTTTTTGATCCCTGACTACAAAGTGCAGTTGTTTGGCTATCTTAGTTCCTCCCAAACTACGCGTTTATAGTCGAAAACACAGCTTTTGCGCAAAAGTATCAGCTTCGTGCTAGGGGGTACTCGTTTGTAGCGACACTGCTATTAAGTGATGGATACAGCAACACCATTTAGTTCGTCTGGCCTACATCGAACTAGAACTTTTCAAGTTGGGTTGCTTCTCATGAGCTGTGCAGCCATCCTGACGTACCTTAATTGCTTTGCTTTCAAAGAGGATTGCATCTGAACCTTCAACATTCAAATCACATTGTAAACTAGAACTACTCTGCTGTTAGTGTCACACACGTTGTTTTCACTCGGTTCCATCACTTGAAGTGTCATCATCATTATGGTCTGGATTAAAGTCGGCTAATCACACATGCAACTTCTTGTAATACTCATTTTCTCTCTAGAATTTCCAGCCATGAACAAAGGTTGACTGAACTAGCTCTGCCCTTTACGGACTCACCGGTAGTAGGCGGCGCACGAATGTACTAGCCGGTCCTCTCTGTGTTCTATGGCTTATAACAGTCTCTCTTAGCATTAGGTTCGTGTAGACCAACGATATTAATCTAGGCCTACTGATGCCCGTTTGTGGCTTCTGGTTCGCGGCCAACGCATTTCTTGCCCGCTCTTCGAAATTCCTTATGTGAGCTCACCGACCTTACGATCTACGGTTTTTATGCGTCCCCTACCTTGTTGAGTTGTCGATTTATCATTTTGTTTGGTAGGATGGTGGATCACCTGATCCGACTCAACGAGACTGGACCCTAAGTTGGTGCGGCGGTTTGCCTACCGCCTCGACCCATTGAGCTATACTGGATGGTTCCCTTTGCTGCTTGAGAGCTACTTGTAAGAGGTCGCTCAGTGGTTGGAGGTCTGACAAACTCAGTCTCATGGTTCTCCAGGCTGGGGTTTGAAATGGGATGGCGTACATTAATGTAAAATCGAGTCGCCGCCACCTCCGCGCTGCGTTGCGCAGGGGCTTTTGAGCCAAAGCCTTTGCGTAACAACGCTATTCGTTCTTTTACGGGCGCTCTGACAGTATCTCAGACCCTCACAACCGTGAGTATTTCGTCAACCATGTCCTGCCTCAGCCGTTGCGCAGCTGCAAAGAGATCGTCTTACCTGCTTAAACAACGGGCCGGACAAGCAAAGACCTGCTGCTACTGGTGCCTCCTTTCTTTACAACATGCCGCATTTACTCCTCCATTACTAACGTTCTGTAATTCTCAGCTTAATTGACAGCAGCCGCAATTCCACTGCAGTTCCTTCTGCCATCTGCAGCTATCTTCTCACAGTACCCACTGGACGCCAATAGTCTACAGATCGTTATAAGGCCATACTGGCCCATTTCCATGTTGGCCTCCAACGCTTGCTCCCTATGACATAAGGTCAATAGGCTACACACACACGTTGGACACCCTGGGTATTGACGTGTGTTGCTTATCAGAAACGATGATCAGTGACGCTCGGGTGGTTGTTGAACTAATTGCCTTGTCCTGTCTGCTCGCTTTAAGTACACGCATCCGGAGACGCTTACTTGGCAATCATCGGTCAAGCAGAGGTGGGCATCGTTCTCATCTCCAAGGCCAAGTCATCGTTGATTGATTGGATTCCCGTGAGAAGCAATTTGCACGCCGTACATTTGACAACATCAACTGAAATTGATTCACAAAGTGGCACTGGACGCTGTTTGTTCGTGGTTGCTGTTTATGCTTTCACCGACTACACTTCTGATGTTGCCGAGGCCACATTCTACTACGGACTGGACGTACTGCCTGTCGGTGTTTCGAGTTCAGATATCGTTGTTCCTGCGAAGTATGTGGATCCGCAACTAGGTTGTCTGAGATCTACAGAAGCTCATCTAGGTTTTAAGTATGGACTTAACTCTGAAAGAACGGACAACGGTGAGCGCATGTTGCAACTGTGTGCGGAGCAACCGATGTTTCTTAGCAACACCGCCTTTAGACTTACTCGGTTCGGAAATGCATTTTGCATTGCCCAGGACGGGGTGGGTTTTCGCGTGACAAGCGTTCTCTCTATAAAAACCACTTGTGTCCGTTTAATAACACTGCAACGTGGCGGACGTGACTCGCCACTAAGTAAAGTCACTGCCCCTTGTTTCACCTTGGTGAAGCATTGTATCTCAGAACCTTGCTGCTGAAATCGTGCGGAAAATTGGGCCCCTGTTTGGCTACTCACCAAACGAAAGGCGTATGAACTGAACAATCAGTCATCGGCTCCCAATGGGTGCGAATCCCTGATTTCGCTCTGCTGCCTTGCGGGTAGGCTATTGAGCCAAACGCTCGGGGTGGAGTCCCCTAAGACAACTCCCTACTTCGGCTTGGGCAACCGGGTAGTATCGTGCCCTCTGTGAAAACCATGAATTTCGCAATTACTACTACGTCGCTTACTTCTGCTGCTACTTTCGCTGCTACTCGTGCTTCTCCATCACACGCCAACTTTTGTTGATAACCTACAACCTCTTGAACCTACTTCCAATGCCCGTCTTGCTGATATCAAATCATCCGGACATCAGCTATCCTTTGACCCGTGCTTTATTCCGCCTGGCAGTGTTCAGTGTTCGGACCCTCCTACAGATTGGCAACAGGCTGGCCTGGCGCGCACTCCAGAGTCCCTCGTTATTGATGTTTGTTGCCTTTCAGAGACTCGATTACGGGATTCCAGCACCGTGGTTAAGTTGTCGTCCCCAGCTGCTCTTGGGACCACATATTACCTACGTCTGTCTATTGACATGGAGGCAGCAGATGCCGGCTTAGCTGGTGTCGGTATCGCATTGAGTGACAAAGCGGAGACTGCATTACTCGACTGGTTTCCAATCGACAGCCGGCTGTGTGCGGTTCAGCTTCATGGTTCATGTAGAATCAACAGACATCGTGAAGAGAGGCGCAATTTGTTTGTCGTTTCTGAATACGCTCCAACCGACTGCAGCTGTGCATCGGTTAAGGATGACTTTTATCGTGGTATCCACAACCTTTTGAACAAGGCCGAAAAGTCAGATGCCATCGTTCTTGCCAGAGATCTCAATGCATGAGTAGGTCGGATGCTTCCGTGAGAACGTCACCTTGGTGGCAGTCACGCGCTTGATAAGAGCCGTTCTGACAACGGTGAGACTTTTTACCTCTATTTCCCGCAAATACGAACTTTAGGCATACCAAAAGACACGCAGCCACTTGGCGTCCTCCTTCACGAACGCAAGCAGGGTCACACATAGATCACATTGCGATCAGCTTTAGATTGCGAGGCAGCGTCCGGAGTTGTAGATCGATTTGGTCTACGTACCTCGATTCAGATCATGCTTTGGTCTGCGCGGACATCTGCATGTTCTTCGGCGGTTTCTCAAAACGAAAGTTCCACATACTCGACACCAACAAGTTAGCTGACCTCTCTACGCGACCAACTTATCAAACTTCCTTATCGCATGCATTTATTGGTGTTCCACCTGGAGACATCGAAAATTATTGGAGTTTCCTGCGTGAAGCGATGCTAACATCCAGTCATTCAATCTGCGGAATCACAAGGCGCCCTCTGATGGGCTGGATTTCCACACACTCCATGGAATTGTTTGATCGTCGTAGAACTATCCCGGACAGTTCAAATAGCAGTGCATTGCGTCCCCTTCTCAGCCAACAGCTTAAGAAAAGTCTGCGTGTGGATCACGAAACTTGGTGGTCCCAGCGCGCCTCAGAGATGGAAACGGCAGCCCTCTCTGAGAACTTTCGCAAGCTCTTCCAGGTCATTCGGGCCACTGGTCACAAAAGACATGGTGTCAGTGAGGTTCTTTGCGAGGTTGACGGAACGCCGATAAGCAACTTACACAGGCGTATGGACCGCTGGGCTGAATACTTCCGCACTCGATTTAGCTGACCTCCTCCGCTGGCGAACCTATCGAGTATACTTAGTTGTACACTTTGAAACGTCTCGTTGCAACCACCCACTAAAACTGAGGTCTGCATTGAGCTCCGCCACTTGAAACGATTTAAGTCTGTTGGCCCAGACGCACTTCCTCCAGAGCTGTTCAAGTTCGGGGGCGAAGTAATTGTCAACCAGCTAACAGCTCTGTTCTCTAAGATCTGGAGTGAGTCAGTTATCGTCCTGATCTTCAAGAAAGGTGCCCGTACCCTATGCGCTAACCACCGAGGAATCAGTCAAAGGTCCGTTGCCTCCAAGCTGTTAACATCCATTCTAGTCTACAGATTAACCCCGATTCGAGAATGGCGCTCCCGTGAAGAACAGGCTGGTTTCCACCCGGTCGAGGGTGTATAGACCACTTGTTTACGCTTCGCCAACTTCCTGAAATGCCTCATCTTTACTGCCAGCCCACTATCATTGTTTTTTGGACCTACGAGCCGCTTTCGACTCCGTCGATCAGCCAGTTTTACGGCGTTGCTTACAAAGGAATGTAGTACCCGAAAAGTACATCGCCATCCTTGGAGTATTATATTGCGATGCCTCAGGTATAGTGGGGGCTTATGGTAAACTCTCTTCACTTTTGCCGTCACTAGCGGTGCACGACAGGGTTGCCCCATGTCCCCGTTTCTTTTCAATTTTGTGATCTAATATGTCCTTCTAAACACTCGAGGGCTTTCGTGGGTCTGGTGTAGTGCTTCTTCCTGGCAACCGCTTGACCGATTTAGACTATGTTGATGATATTAACTTGCTTGGTGATGACGCACAGAGCACACAAACCGTTCTAAACCACTTGGTGATTGAAGCACCAGAATATGGAATGAGTTTTACCCCTACGAAATGCAAAGTCCTGGTCCTGGATTGGTATCCGCCTACCCCAGTGCTCACTCTTCAAGGTACGCAGTTTGAACACGTGGACAATTTTGTTTACCTGAGAAGCTGTTTCTGCTAATGGTAGCATTGAGAAAGGGATTTTCCTCCGCATTGCCAAAGTTTGTTCGGCATTCACCAACTTGAGGCATCTGTGGCGACGCCGTGACGTTTCATTGTTGGTAAAGGGTAGGGTCTACAATGCTTGTGTTCGCGCCGTGCTGCTGTATGGGAGTGAGTCCTGGCCGATTCGTGTGAATGACTTGCGTCGGATTTCGGCCCTTGATAATGGCTGTCTGCGGATAATAGCCCGAGTGTGGTGGATGAACCACGTGCGCAACGATGATGTTAGACGTCGCGTCTTGCGTAACACGAGACTTCCGCTTGAGAGTATGGTACCGCTGCCCCACCTGAGATGGCTGGGCCACGTTTTACGCATGCCAAGCGAACGACTGTCCCGATGCGCTCTCTTCGCTCGCAAACGACCGGGCTGGAAGAAATCGCGCGGTGGTCAGCCTATCACGAGGCGGCAAACGGCTAAAGCGCTGATTTCTAGTTTAGCTGTCGTAGGTCTCGTGCGTCTTCCGGGTTGGGTAATCAAAGATGAAGAACACCGCTGGTTGGAAACTCTTTCGGGTTAGCGCAGAACCAGACACAATGGAAAATGTGTTCAAATATTTGTTTTGATATTCTTCATTAACGTCGCGAACATTAGGCAGACAAAAAAACGGTGTGTCAAAAAACAATAAAGACAAAATTCAAAATCAAAAAAATTGGGCAACTTTTATTCTTTTCTTTGTGGTCTTCGTATTTATTACTTTCTTTCCATCGTCTGCGGTAGTTCTATGTCTATCTTATAGACTGCTCATTATATATATATATATATATATATATATATATATATATAGCGCCAATAACTGGCCAGTGATGTACTCAAATAGACCAGTTTGCCATAAACTTTTGGTGGCATCTTTCTGTCCTTGACAGTCGCTTGTTCTGTAATACCTGATCATCTTTTTGTTACGCTATCGTTTCTCAGTAAACTATCTTCCCCCACTGGCATCTGATAAGTTATCCCTTGCGTACCGAACTTTCGCTCTTTTGCCCTAGTTACAGAGAGATTCAGCGGAATAGAATCTCGACCGCCATGCAGAATGCGGGAGTCTCTGTTTGTGGCGCTATCAATCATCACCACAGTAGTCACTGAATGCTCGATAGGTCAATGAATCTTGTGGAATCCAGAAACAAACTCCCTGCTGGTTGTGAGCACAATGCAAACAGACGGACTATTAGACGCGAACTAAAGCGGAGTCTACTTACTAACGAGCACCAATGAGTGTCAAAATACGGAAGGGAGACATTTATCGCAAGCTCATCCAGCTGACCCGCACCACTGGTTCCATGAAGACGGGCGTCAGTGTGACAGTTAGAGACGGCGCTGGTGCCCAATAAGGAGTGCCGTATAGCTTGTTTGACGGAAAACTTCCGAGATCAGTTCAGTTGGCCCTCCTTATTCCGGACCACTTACTACTAAGGTAGTTTGGGCTGAGTTATGAGCCGTGAGTTTGCAGGTTCCGTCGGAGGCTGACGTCCGAAACACGGTCATAGCCCTCAAATGTTTTCGAGGTCCTGGTCCGGATTCCCGTGAACCCGCACTATTTAAGAATGGTGATGAGGTCCTCTGCAGTGTACCGACCCGCGTGTTCAAAAAGTACTGGAAGGAACAGACAATCCCGCTCAACTAAGTTGATCGAGTTTAGTTGCAATATACAAGAAGTGTAGTCTCACCGATTGTTCTAACCCCAGGGGTATTAGCCGAAAGCTGATGGTGACAATGTTACTGGTCCCAATTCCCATTCGCCGCCACACTGCGGATCGAGAATATCGGACTAGAGAAGAACAGGCAAGTTTCCACCCAGGACTGGGAAGAATAGAACATGTATTCATTCTGTGGTACGTGATAGAGCAGCATCCCACGTACAGCAGAAAGAGAACAACTGTTTGCCACGCCTTCAGTGGTGCATTCGACTCAGTCGTCCTATCCATTCTGTTCAAAATAATTGCACACAAAAGTGTTTCTATGCAATATGTGGACACTACGTGTTCTGTATTCGCGCACTACGGGCCGCGTCAGGGTTTACGGTGATTTGTTGGATGTCTTTCCGACAACAAGTGGCGTTCACCAGAGTTACCCAATTCCCCATTCGTTTTCAACTTCATCGTAAACTCCGGCCCGTAGCTTAGAGGTAATGAGCTTGTCTTGTGGCGCGGGTTCGATCCTGTGTAGCGGCAGGGCGACCCTCGTAGTATCCTAGCCCACATGCGACCGTGATGTTTGCACGGCAGCGAAGCGTCAGCACTACGTACCGGCGTACCGTTGATGCCTTTTTTCCATCATTGGATGTTCACTTGCGGAATGTCACGATGTGGGCGTTGAGGTGCTGCATGGTACCGACAGTGCCGATTTTGATTAAACGGACGGTATTATCTTTCTGTTTAATGATATTGAGATTGTCAAATCAAACCTGAACAACCTATCTAGTCTGGTCACATCATATGGCATGCGCCTCGCACCTAGTTGTAAAATCATCAGCCACCTGATCTCTTGGTAGCGAGGAACTCGTGCTAGTCGATTAACTTACTTACCTTGGCATCTGCATTGGCAACGACGAGCGTTCGAGTGCTGTGATCATTTTGAGAATTTTGATAGCTAATACGATCTTGCATATTTGACATCAGCGGTTTCCTTCGGTTTGAAAACCACAGTGAGGGCCGTTCTACTCTAAGAGAGTGAGACCCGGCCCCTTCTGAGTACTGTATTGTGGAGCAAGTAGAAATGAATTCTATACAACTTCCTCGAAATATGGTGAAAAATTTTGTACAGATTGTCACCCGTGAATATCGTTATCTTTCTCACGTAACATCTCTGACTCACAGTATTGCAGGAGTCAGAAATATGAGATCTCATCGTAAGTGTGTAATCGTTCTCTGAATCGAAAAGTGATAAAAGGTAAATCCAACAACGCTTTGAACTGGTGCACAGATGTGGCCTCTATCACACGTTCAGGTAAACCGTTTCAAATATTTACCACTATCGGTTCGAAGCACAGTGAGTGGGGAACTCACTTCACATCGGGCACCAAAAGTTGGCATCCGTGGCCGTGTGTGATGCATTGCCCTTGTAAGTGTAGGATTAGCCTCAACATGGGGAAGTCACCAACACGTAGAATAGGGTAGATCATAATGAGGTCGACTCGCACCCGACGGTAGGACAAGGTGTAGAGTCCTAATCTCTCGAACCAGTCTTCATACGGCAAGCCACGTAAGCTCGAGGTGAGCCTGATAGCAATGTGTTGGAACCGTTCGATCTTCTGTGCTTCGCCTCGGGTAATCGGAAAGTAGGCGGGCGAACCATACTCTAGCATTGGTCTAATGATGGAAGAGAAGAGGCGAGTGTGCCGAAGCTACGTTTGAGCGTCTAAAGCGTGCGCAGTTCGTTACGATATAGCCTGCTCGTATTGTTCACGGACTTCAAATCGCAGCGCGAGAGTACACCTAGGCTCTTTCAGATCTTTGACCAACGCTGTCTGTGGGGCATTGCTGGTGTCGGATGGCACCAGTGTGTCCGCATCGATGATATACCTAGGCAACTATTAGGTGGTGATAATGAGGCTAGTTTTTGATAAAAGGAGACAGCACTGAATAGATTGCGTTGGATTGGACATGCGGCGTATGCCTGGTCATCACTTGCCGAGGAAAGCCTTGTGTGCCGGATGTAGGAGAGTTTGGCAAAGTTAGAGGTGGACAAAACTTAACTTGGTTAGGTATATGGGAGTCACTGAATACAACACTAGGGACTGTTGGCCCGGTTTGCCCTGCAGACTGAAGTCCGCGCGACTAGCCTTGTGCTTGGCTGGAAACGTTACAGGACATTGCTCGGAGTCATCATCAGCGACGCGTCTTCTGTCCGGACTGCCTGTAGGGTAATGGAAATATATGGCGGAGCATTGAAGGATGCAAGGAATCTGTCTCACCGATGTCACCTTATCTTTGCACGATAGCGAGCTGTTTGTGGCGATGTGTTATTATCAAGATTGAAGCGGCTTTGCTTTGGTCACTATGATGTTACGCTAGGTCCCCATTATTTTCCTCATATTATTCTTTGTCCCGTAGATGTCGTTATATTGCAGCGAAACACCCGTCCAAATAAGTGATGTACTGTTGTTGATGATGACGATGAATGTTGGTGCATATTATTGGGGTACGACAGGTGAGCGGTTGGATGACTCGGGTAAATCAACTGTCAAGCCGCTATGCGTTTATCCATCTTTAAGTGTTGTTGTTGTAGTCTTAGCTGGTCGCTGGCACACAGGTAACATCCTGGCTGCGTGATGAACACGTTGAAACGCAAATCAGTTGAAGATATCAGCACGCGCCTTTTTCTCTGATGGGGGAGTTTATGGTTCACTGCATTTTTACGCAGCCGTTTTCTCACGTCTGTTCTCCGGTGTGGCATCAGTTGCGCGATTTAACACTCTTGACTGTCCATGCGTTTTACCTTCAGTCTTGTTTCCACTCAGTCGTGGCTGCAGAGGATGTAAGATATCTTACTTGTGATCTTGCTTACATAACCTGAAAGCTCTAGTAGATCCGACGAGCTGTTTTACTGTACGTGTATGAAAGTTGGTTTAGCAAATCGCACCCGATGGAATCCCTGAGATTGTTTCCACCGGAGTATCCTGTTTAGCAGGATCTCTTGCAAGCGTTTCCATTAATACTTTCCTCTGTACTTTGTGGGAGTGGATTTTCGTTTCATCTATCCCATCGTACAACTCATAACGCATTTGTCAAAAGAAAATTGCTCTTCAGGCAATTACAATTATTAGCTTCACAGTCATTTGTGCAGTAGCTTTTGCTAGCGGTGCGACACAAAGTCGTGAATGCTGCAATCGGATGAACGGTGTCAACCTGTCTATTTGCACCCACTACCATTGACCGCTATGCCAGAAGTCAGGTGACCGTGGCCCTAGCCTGAAGTGATTTATCGAAAAGAAATTTCTTCGTTATTTCCTTTCGTCATCAAACAGTGTCATCGCCTCACATATTATCACTGTTAATCTAAGGTGGAGTCCAAGTCGGAACATCCAGTAATCAAGCACAGGCCATTTCATGACTGAATCATTCATTAGCTACATCGAAAGTCAATAAGTCTCAACATTTCACCCAACGTCAATAGCACTTGCTTGCATCGGCTGCCACTTTTGAACTCTAACAAGATATCTAACGCATGGCAGCTAACTCGGACGGTAACAATTGCTGTGACGGAGAGATGTGCGACTCTTCCAATTGGGTAACTGATTGGATGGTTTTCTCCTCAGTGTCAAGCAGCGGGCGTAGTTCATTTGATTTCCACTCGGTCGTTAATGGAATAATGGTATATGTAGTTGCTCGATAAGCACTGCTGGTTCGTCCACATCCGTTAGTGTTGAGCATCTATTGCGGCGCCACTTGCTTCGAACATTTGAGCATCCGAATTTCCCCCCTCTTTATGTGAGCGCAACACATACTGCAACGCAGCTCTCTAGCACTTCGCAAACCTAAAAATTATTTGCACCTGAATTCGCATTCAGCGTGTCATCAGCTTCTTTCAGCAGTGAAGGCAACAAGGTGACCTGTTTGCATGACTCATTGTCTGACGGCGTTCATTCGAAGATCTTGGTGCTTCTACCTCGTTTCGTGTCGCTGCTTTCATTGATACGAAATTCAACCTTCATAATCAGATTGCATCTCTACAGGAGGACCAGGAAACTGTAGATTTGCCTATGGTTATCTGCATACTTGGATGTTGGTTATCAAATCATCCGTTTTGTTGGCACATGTATTCCGCAGTCGCAGATCTGACACACAGTACTAAAAACCGGTTTTGCTTCCTAATAATTATTGTCTCATGACATTATCTCAGACTTTTTTTCGTCACCATCTGCCCGTACATCCGCGAATGTCGGCCCGTAGCCTAGAGGTAACGAGCTTGTCTCGCAAACTTGCGGCGCGGGTTCGAATCCGCGTACGGGTGGGCGTCCTCGCGGTATACTCAGCCCGCGTGCGACTGGTGGTGGTCGCACGGCAGCGAAGCACTGTTACGGCGTACAGCTGACACATTATTTATTTTATTATTACATCCGCGACTTGTTAGCCCACACAACGTTTCACGCGCAGTCACATCCTATCGATGGGCGTTTTAGATGCGATGCGTTTACATTTAACCGCCGGTTACGGAAAGTGTCCAGAATACCAATCACTTGCGGTATACAGCTAGTTTTATTTTACTGTCGTGAGACATTACTTCACCTTTGCGTTGCGGCACACCCCACGCTGTCTGGATGTCTTTTCATTGTTTAGTGCCTGTGGATGATCTTAACTTTTAAAGGACTCTGTTCTGTTTCCTGGGTTTTCCGTTTGTTACTCGCGTTCTGTAGTTCATCTGGCAATCTCAACTGCTATCGATGACGTTTTGGTGTTAGAAAAATGACCCTCTGGTGCTGCGCTGTATAATCTGTTAACACTAACGCTTATGTTAGCTACGTCACACTTTCCGTATGCCCGTTAAGTGTACTTACTTTAGCGCGTGCTATTTCTCACTGCTGCATGTAGTTGAATATAACCACGAAGCGGTTAGCCGATGATGTGGCACTTGTGGTGGTAGCTGGTCCTTAGGGTTGTGACCGACGCGGCATGGGCCGTTCAATCGTTGCCGACGCGAGTTGACCACGATTGTACGAGCCGGTGAGACCAGTCAGGATTCGTTCGGCCTGGTCACCGACAAAAACAAACCGGATTGGTCCGAGCAGCTGCGTGCGAACGGAACATATGCGTCAACAGTCCCAGAGTGACCTCACAGGATGCAATGCCAGGTGGTCCACTGAGCAAACGATGACGATGGATAGTGAGCAAGGATAAAGCGGATCAGTTGCCGTCCTTATGGGTTGACTGTGATCGCTCGATGCAGACACACAGTGAAGGATTGGCGCAGCCGTAGACAGAGCGGAAGTAAGTTGAACCGAGCAATGCAGATGGACAGCGCGCAACACCAACTAAACATAAACAAACGATTGAAGGCCGGAAAATGAGAGATGACCAGTGAGAAGCAGTCGCAGGTGAATAGTGTCTTCATTTTTGTGATGTATAAATGCTGCCTCGCTTTAAGAATAACATTTTGCCAGACTTTACTGACTCTGGAAGGGCGACAGGACAGCATAAAGTACGGAGCAATTAACTTAAAGTCTTGGCTAGACTAGTACACGCTGCTTTCCTGAATAGCTACTTCGCTACTGGCTACGTCAGTGATTGGAAGCCATATGTGACATCGCGCAATCACCAAGCCAATGGTGTTCCTTTATCCTCTCTTGTAATTTGCTGTTAATTTTCCAATTCGCTTGATTTACTTGCCTTTTCGTTGTGAACTATTTTGTGTCCCACCTCATTTTCTTCCCCATTGTTCACCACTATCACTATGACAACGCGAGATATGGCAACGGGATTCAACGCACTTCAGGCTTTCGCCCATATTCGACCAAACTGGATTACTACATTACCAACTTGGAGCACGTGATGCGCAGCCTTGCCGCCAGTTCCAAGGCAATGACGTAGGACTTACTCCTGGTTGTTTGCGAATTGACCGCACACCTGCCTGTCTTTCATTATCTACGCTTTGTTGTTTTGAAATGTGGTTGTTAGGTCCGAAAATGAGCTCATTGTTGGTAGTCGAGCTGTATCTAAGATATTAGGGAGTACCTTAATGTAATCAGTAGACCGGCTGTGTCGCACATACGCGGGTTGAAGCCCTCATAGTTTTCTCCGTGTCCCAATCGTTATGATAGTGACGTTGGCTACAGCTGTGAAAAGCAGAGCACAGTGTAACAGGCATCTTATGTCTTATGCCTATCTTATGTCTTATGCCCGCAAGTTATGCACATCTCAACTCTTGCAACAAGGTTGTTTCCGCGCTGAACCAGCAAGCACTTGCATGAGCAAACTATACACTGCCTCCGCCCAGCTTCGCTCATTCTTGGCTTATGTAACCGATCTGGTACGACTGACCACCACCGATTTTCCATTTTTCGCTGACGATCTACAGATATGGCTGACTCTAAAGACAGCTGGTGATCACAATACTTTAGTGTGACATTGAAAGGGCCTGTACATGGTCACCTGAGCAGATTCCGGTTCACCGCGATCATGTGTGACATTGGCGTTCATCACCTGTGCGCCTACCAGTATGTACCCAGAGAGCAGTATTTTCCTACACGGATCTCAAGAAATCGATCTTGGAATGCTGGTACAGAAGCGAAATGGGCAAGTCATTACAACTTTCCATGGAGGCCTTTTGAGCAATTCACGCCTTTCATCTTTCCGTAAGTGATCAACGTTTATATAAAGTCGATGCTGAATACGCTATTTAGGTCGGGTGATTTTGTTACAAACATGTTCTGTCTGCTTTGGAGATTCTACAGCGAAGAGTGACTAAAATGTTGGGAGATTTTCCATTATCCTTTGTCAACACAGACTGAAAGCCCTAGGAGTGTACAGCGGATATCATCGGCGCTTGTGCGTAGATCTTATAACGGCGTACCAGATCCTCATGAACCTAAACCATACCAACACAAACCCAACTTGAAAAGCTAACAATTAAAGTTGGCCACATAGTATTGTCGGTCGGAATACTGCCGGAGTCGCTTCTCCCTTTGCTTATTCCGGTCATTGAACTTGTCCCGAATTTCTTGGTTCCTGCTCCTACAGTATCCGTATTCAAAGGACAATCTGATGATACGTTGCTTCACACTACTTGATACAGCCCGAGCGCATCGGGCCAGGATAGAACTTAATCAAACGAATCTCATTCGGTTGTTCTCTGATAGTAATATTATTGCAAAATAATTAGTTTTACTACGTGGCCATAGCATTTAAAGTCACCTTCGACGTATCCCCCACATACAGTGGTTTGCATAGCCCCGCACGCATTAGTGTCATTTCCAGTCTTTCTATCACACACCTTTACCTGCATTACTAACGGTTCGAATATGCTAGCTCAGCTATTTTGGGATATCAGTGTCTTCGTAGCTGCGTTATACATTTAGTACCTCAGGTTGTGCACCTGAATTAACCCGCGCTCAACTTATGGTTTTTTTTCTGAGCAAAACAATAAAACGAACACTGCAAGATGGCACCATTTTGTGTTCTCTTATCACTTGCAAACTAAAAACATATAGATCACGTAAAGAAAGGAAACGATCGTTTTGGATTGATCAGAAAAAATGCACACAAACACAAAACAATAGCTGGTAGCGCTGGGGCAAAGGTCATGAACCCCAAGGAAGCTTAAGGGCTACTGTCAGTAGCTTTTGCACACAAAGGGTGGGACGGTAACGATTTAGGGCCACAGCCTCGGCAAACTTCAGCACCCTGGCGTTTTCGTTTCGGTAGATAACCGTAAAAGTTGACCCAAGGTCAACTTGATGACCTGTACTGACTAGGTGTCTAGCGATGGATGATGCCGGCAGCTTGCCTGCTGCTCCTTGTCCGGTTGCTTGTTGTGCCATCAACCCAGCAATTCGCTTCGGAATGTGCTCTCCAATCCGCTTACTCAGATAACGATCTGTTCTGCCAAGGTAACTGCTTCTGCGGGTACAGATGAATTGGTAAATCCAATGAGTTGTGGCAGAGACCGGTTGAGTAGGTTTGATTGGGGGCATCGGCAGCTTTTTGGTTGTCCAGATAGGACAGAGTTTGGTAGCGTTGAATGTACAGCGAACAACTGTGTTCACCCGCAGTTCACTTTGCGCCGTCACCACCTTACCTTTGAAGAGTAGTTGTAAATAGACGGACATTTTGGGCAAAGCAAGTACTCTTGGTTTTTATTCCTTCTGGTGAATGTGAAGTCTGGTGACCCGTATTGTCTGTGTGATGAACGATAATTCTGACTCCACACAGTCAGCACTGCATATTCCACGGGCACGATCGAACAACGTCTTGACAAGGCAATGTTTGTATTGGACCGGCGCAAAGCTATTGAAGTTCTCATATAGGTCTGTCCATGTAGCTTTCCTGAAAACAGAGCGTTTTATTGAACTATCGTCTCGTCTCGTCAACAATACGTCCAGAAAAGCAAGATAATTGTTATCTTCTAGCTCACAGATGAAACGGGCGTTGGGATGTGCACTGTTGAGGGCACTGAGAAGAGACTGAACAGTCTCTACACTTGGGGCAATCATCAAGGTGTCATCCATATATCGCCTGTATAGGCACATCTAGTTTAGGTAGGATTCACACCTCGATTCGACCATTGCCATAAATATATCAGCCAGTACCAGACCAAGCGGACTTCCCATAGCCACACCATCTACCTGTTGATAAACTTGTCCATTAAATAAGAAGTGCACATTTTCTGTACATAATAGTAGCAAATCCCTTAGATATTCCACCGGAATTCGCAAGGCTACTTTTTTATTCCTGATGAACTCGCACGAGTAATCCACTGTTTCTTTTAATGGGATGAGGGTGAACAAAGATCCTACATCCATAGAACACATAACCTTGTCGACAATATTCACATCCTGCACACAATCAATGAGATCAAAAGTGTCTTTCACGGTGTAGGTCGTTATCATTTGTCTCACTGGTGCAAGCATGTCGACTAGGCAACTTATGGTACGAGGAGTTGCACATGGAGAGTATCGGCCCTAATGGTGTGTTAGCCTTGTGGGTCTTTGGCAGGCTGTACATTTGTGGGGTAAATGTACCCGTGGGTTTAAGGGAAGTGTACACCGTTTCTTATATCATACCGTGCTGAAGTAACAATTTGCCCCAGCGCTACCAGTTTTGCTTTGTGTTTGTGTGCATTTTTTCTGACTAATTCAAAACGATCGTTTCATTCCCTTATATGATCTATACATGTTGTTAGTTTGCAAGTGATCAGATAACAGGCAACGGTGCCATCTTGCAGTGTTCGTCTTTTTATTGTTTTGTTTAAACTGACCATGGCTTTTTGTTTAGCGGTCATAATCGTCATCAATAGCACTGCATCAGCCATTTGAAATGGTGATTCACCGCAACAAATAAAGGATAAAACAAACAAGCGGGATAGGAGGGTGACGTAGTATCAAACACAAATGCCCTCAGCTAGCATTCAGGTCCATGCTACCTACACCTTATCAACAGCATACCATCACAAACAGATGATTGTCATGCAAACATAAGGCGGCATCGGTGAGACTGCCTGTTTGAGGCTTTCACATGCCCCGCAGACAACTCAGCACCAGATACACTTTATATATAGTAGAGTGCCACTACATCTTGATTCAAGTGGGTAGAAGTGGGAGTCTCACATTATCATCATTACACATTGACTGAAGGTGAGAAACACTCCAACTATCGTGTCGCAATACAAAAGATAAAATATACGTAAAATTGTGATAGTAGACATGATAGAATACTTAAAAAACACATAGCACACTGCTTAGTAATGTGCCCTGTTTCGACACTGAGGTCACAGTTGGAGATGGAAGGTAAGCGACATGGTGAGGAATAAAGAAACTCACAATACAAACGTCATTGTAGTCGGCTCCATGTCATTTCAACTTGTGTATCCAGCCAAACGTGTTCATCGTCCTTCGGTCTTTAGCCCAATAATCGGGAGACACTAACCATCCCCAAGTTGAAGTGAGGAACTTCATTCCTCTTGGCCAAGTTATCGCTTGGCCCCTCTTCTCCCATCCACACCCACGGCGTGTAAACAAGGCACGTCGCAGCAGTAGGTGTGCTGGCATGCGCAACACGCGGCCCAGCCATCGGAGCCTAGTGCGTGAAAGTACGGTGCTGAGCGGTTCACTCATTCTTCCTGCATCAAATACACGACGCCGAACACGCTCATTGCTCACGCGGTGTTCCCACCAGACATGAAGGTGGGCAGGGATTGTCGAGCGTAACTAGCCTCTTTAGGTCTGTCGACCTGGGACCAGATTTCGCAACCGTACAGAAGGGTTGTTTAAACGGATGCATTGTAAATTCTGCTCTTCAGAGCGACAGTGATATCGCGTGTGCGCCACCGGTGGTGAAGATTAGCAAAAGTGCCTCAAGCTTGTGCTATACGGTTGATGATGTCATCTTCCATTCCACTGGCGCTGATATACCTGCCTAGATACTTGAATTTCTCGATGACTTCTAGCTAATCACCATTAAGGGTCAGCGCAAGGGTGTCTGCCAATCTAGGAGAAGGACATCACATTTCTAGGATGCAAAGCATAGCCCGAAACTACTGACAGCCAATGTTAATTTGTCCAGTGCTACTTGACACGTTTGGGAGCTCTCACAGATGGGGTACACTCCAAATTAAGAAGTCTATCACGCGGGAGCAACTACAGCCGTTGTAGGTCATGTCCAGTAAACCCATTCTCCATGACTTCGTCACTGGGGAACTTAAAAAGTAATGTTGACAGCAGGGAACCTTGTTTCACATTGCTGGCGTAATCCTTCAGTCTACCCGAAGTATGGGCGTACAGCGCTCTTATGACATAAATATTTATCGTGCACACATTTCCTGTGTAGACTTCACAAAGGGCACATCGATCAATGGAATCGAAGGTGCCTTTGATGTCGGGGAACACGATTACGGTAGTTCGCCGATAAATATGGCGGTGCTCCAGCGATTGGCGCAAAATGTAGATGTGATAAAACAGCCGCGACACGTTTGCCACTGCGTTCGACTCCGCACCATATGCGATAGCGTTTCCAGTTAGGTGTACTCATTGTCTTTTGGCGCCAAACCTAGTAGTCAGGAACGCCCCACTCGCCAACTGCATTGGCAGCGCCTTGACACCCCAGACTCAGCCTGTGTGTAGGCCACCTTTCCGTCAGTTCCAATCAACGCTGGCGCATACAAACCAATCGTGGTGGGGCAACAATTGAGCAGGCATATGGAGAACGTGTTCGAGTCACTGGAGCACACAAAAGGAAATTGAACAGTCAGTTGGCTGGCGGAGTCTGTCTGACTTGATGATCCGACGTCGAACGTCGCCATTACTAATGCGATGCTGCTGCGACGCTCCAAAGGCAGTGGTGATCCAAGACAAGCAGTCTCTGGGCATAGCTCACGTGAACAGGCCACATCATGCAGCCATATAGCGGCATTGCTCTTACTGTATCCGTGCAGACTCGACCTTTTAGTGAAAGGCTGAGATCATACCGATGTCGGAGGCTAGTAGGACAAGTCCTCTAATGTCTCGAGACAAGCACAATGCGGGTAACCTGAATTACAGTCTGCAGGGCGAAACGGGCCAACAGCTAATTTTGTAGTCAGGGACTTCACTTCTCACTACCCACCCCGAACATTAGTCAACCCTCCTACATCCGGCACACAAGGCTTTCGTCGGCAAGTGATGACCAGGCATACGCCGCATGTCCAATCCAACGCAATCTATTCAGTGCTGTCTCCTTTTATCAAAAACTAGCCTCATTATCACCACCTAATAGTTGCCTAGGTATATCATCGATGCGGACACACTGGTGCCATCCGACACCAGCAATGCCCCACAGACAGCGTTGGTCAAAGATCTGAAAGAGCCTAGGTGTACTCTCGCGCTGCGATTTGAAGTCCGTGAACAATACGAGCAAGCTATATCGTAACGAACTGCGCACGCTTTAGACGCTCAAACGTAGCTTCGGCACACTCGCCTCTTCTCTTCCATCATTAGACCAATGCTAGAGTATGGTTCGCCCGCCTACTTTCCGATTACCCGAGGCGAAGCACAGAAGATCAAACGGTTCCAACACATTGCTATCAGGCTCACCTCGAGCTTACGTGGCTTGCCGTATGAAGACTGGTTCGAGAGATTAGGACTCTACACCTTGTCCTACCGTCGGGTGCGAGTCGACCTCATTATGATCTACCGTATTCTACGTGTTGGTGACTGCCCCATGCTGAGGCTAATCCTACACTTACAAGGGCAATGCATCACACACGGCCACAGATGCCAACTTTTGGTGCCCGATGTGAAGTGAGTTCCCCACTCACTGTGCTTCGAACCGAGAGTAGTAAATATTTGAAACGGTTTACCTGAACGTGTGATAGAGGCCACATCTGTGCACCAGTTCAAAGCGTTGTTGGATTTACCTTTTATCACTTTTCGATTCAGAGAACGATTACACACTTACGATGAGATCTCATATTTTTGACTCCTGCAATACTGTGAGTCAGAGATGTTACGTGCGAAAGATAACGATATTCACGGGTGACAATCTGTACAAAATTCTTCACCATATTTCGAGGAAGTTGTATAGAATTCATTTCTACTTGCTCCACAATACAGTACTCAGAAGGGGCCGGGTCTCACTCTCTTAGAGTAGAACGGCCCTCACTGTGGTTTTCAAACCGAAGGAAACCGCTGATGTCAAATATGCAAGATCGTATTAGCTATCAAAATTCTCAAAATGATCACAGCACTCGAACGCTCGTCGTTGCCAATGCAGATGCCAAGGTAAGTTAATCGACTAGCACGAGTTCCTCGCTACCAAGAGATCAGGTGGCTGATGATTTTACAACTAGGTGCGAGGCGCATGCCATATGATGTGACCAGACTAGATAGGTTGTTCAGGTTTGATTTGACAATCTCAATATCATTAAACAGAAAGATAATACCGTCCGTTTAATCAAAATCGGCACTGTCGGTACCATGCAGCACCTCAACGCCCACATCGTGACATTCCGCAAGTGAACATCCCATGATGGGAAAAAGGCATCAACGGTACGCCGGTACGTAGTGCCGACGCTTCGCTGCCGTGCAAACATCACGGTCGCATGTGGGCTAGGATACTACGAGGATCGCTCTGCCCTTACACAGGCTCGAACCCGCGCCACAAGACAAGCTCATTACCTCCGGCTACGGGCCGGAGTTTACGATGAAGTTGAAAACGAATGGGGAATTGGGTAACTCTGGTGAATGCCACTTGTTGTCGGAAAGACATCCAACAAATCACCGTAAACCCTGACGCGGCCTGTAGTGCGCGGGTACAGAACACGTAAAGTGTCCACATATCGCATGGGAACACTTTTGTGTGCAATTATTTTGAACAGAATGGATAGGACGACTGAGTTGAACGCACCACTGAAGGCGAGGAAAACAGTTGCTATCTTTCTGCTGTACGTGGGATGGTGCTCTATCACCTACCACATAGTGAATACATGTTCTATTCTTCCCAGTCCTGGGTGAAAACCTGCCTGTTCTTCTCTAGTCCGATATTCTCGATCCGCAGTGTGGCGGCGAATGGGAATTGGGACCAGTAACATTGTCACCATCAGCTTTCGGCTAATACCCCTGGGGTTAGAACAATCGGTGAGACTACACTTCTTGTATATTGCAACTAAACTCGATCAACTTAGTTGAGCGGGATTGTCTGTTCCTTCCAGTACTTTTTGAACACGCGGGTCGGTACATTGCAGAGGACCTCACCACCATTCTTAAATAGTGCGGGTTCACGGGAATCCGGACCAGGACCTCGAAAACATTTGAGAGCTATGACCGTGTTTCGGACGTCAGCCTCCGACGGAATCTGCAAATTCGCGGCTCATAACTCAGCCCAAACTACCTTAGTAGTAAGTGGTCCGGAATAAGGAGGGCCAAATGAACTGATCTCGAAAGTGTTCCGCCAAACGAGCTATACGGCGCTCCTTATTGGGCACCAGCGCCGTCTCTAACTGTCACACTGACGCCCGTCTTCATGGAACCAGTGGTGCGGGTCAGCTGGATGAGCTTACGATAAATGACTACCTTCCGTTTTTTGACCCTCATTGGTCCTCGTCAGTAAGTAGACTCCGCTTTAGTTCGCGTCTAATAGTCCGTCTGTTTGCATTGTGCTCACAACCAGCAGGGAGTTTGCTTCTGGATTCCACCAGATTCATTGACCTATCGAGCATTCAGTGACTACTGTGGTGATGATTGATAGCGCCACAAACAGAGACTCCCGCATCCTGCATGGCGGTCGAGATTCTATTCCACTGAATCTCTGTGTAGCTAGAGCAAAAGAGCGAAAGTTCGGTACGCAAGGGATAACTTCTCAGATGCCAATAGAGGAAGAGCGTTTACTGAGAAACGATAGCGTAACAAAAACATGGTCAGGTACTCCAGAACGAGTGACTGTCAAGGACAGAAAGATGTCACCAAAAGTTTATGGTAAACTGGTCTATTTGAGAACATCACTGGCCACTTATTGGGCAATGTAAAATACACCTTAGAACGGACTGAGTCTAAAAGTGGTGCTGCTAAGGAACATCGGTTGCTCCGCACACAGTGCCACACCTGCGCTCACCATTGTGCATTTTTTCGGATTTAAGCCCATACTTATCATCTAGGTGAACTTCTTTAGATCTCAGACAACCTACTTGCGGATCCACATACCTCGCGGGAACACCGATATCTGAACTGGCAACACCGAGAAGCAAGGTATCCACTTCGTAGTAGGTTGTGTCGTCGGCATCAGTCGGTGGAGGCACAAACATAAACCAAGAAACAACCGGCGTCTAGTGCTACTTTATTAATAAACTTCAAATCTACGGCGTCCTAATCGCGGCTCACGGGAATCCGTCAACTGACGATGACTAGGCCTTAGAGCTGAGAACGATGCCCACCCCGACTGGGCTAATGCTTGCCCTATTAGCGTCTCCGGATGCGTATAAGCGATAAGAAGATGTTGTGGCGGGCACACTTTGTTCCACAACTATATGTAGGCATTTGATCCTAGTTTATGAAACGCAACACACGTGCATACTTAGGGTGTGCATCGTCTGTGTGTGCGAGTGCAGTCTGTTGGGTGCTAACGCTGAATGCCGCCTACACCGCACAGTGTAAACGTATTAACGTCGGTCGACGATGTGCGTCCGGTGAGTGATGCTGGAAGATAGATGCAGATGGTAGAACTGCCGTGGCACTGGGGCTGCTTTTACTTAAGCTGGGAATTATAGAAGAAAGTTTAGTAATGTAGATCGAGATAGTAGGTGAAACCGAGGCACCAGTAGTAGCATGCTTTCATTTACTGACCTTACTATATGCAGCAAATGTGGTGACCCATTTGAACCCTGCTACATCCGATGCAGTATGTGGCTGAATTTTGATGAACTAGTGCACGCTTTTCGCCCTGCTGGTAAGCCTGTAACCCTCACTCTGCATTCTTGAGATAGATCCACTGATACGCGCTAGTCTTATGTTATTTGTTTCTGGTTTCGCTCTTCTTACCTACTGTCCAAGTTTTATCAGTGCAAAACGCATTGTTCCATCAGAAGATGGAATGTGGCAAATTTCGCTGCGATGCGTGCATTGTCACTGGCATTTTTATCGCTATCACTATCGATGTACGCTCAATAAGTGATGAACAGTGAATATCCGTGACCGTCACTTTCAACTACACAAGCGACATGATACGGCAAAGAATTGGCGCAGGTACAAATTTTTATCATCCATTAGGGTGTGTGGCACAGATCAACGTGGTAGATCGTAGGTTACCAGACAATGTGGAATCAATTGTCTCTGGACTATTTGATGTGGACTCTCAGTTTGTACCTTCATCGTTCGGTAAATACACGCTTCCTCGATGCTTTTACTTTCTCATAATGTTCGAAATTGAACATCTCAATCACTCAACTCCGGTGGCGGTTGGCACCTTTTCTGGCTGCAGGCCACTATTTCCTCGCACCCCACCGGTTGTTTTTATGATCTAGTATTGGCAATTTACTCACAGTTCGCTTTACTCCTTCACTGTTATCTTTCTCCCTCAAGCACTGAAGTTTCCGATCGTTTAGTTTATCAAAAGTTTCCTCGACCGAGTTTTCAGTCAACAACTCTTCATTCCGCCTAATTCCGTCAGTTTCTCCTTTTCCGTCACTTTGGTCGAATTGACTAGGAGTGGTAAATAATGCGGTTCCTTTCTTAGACACTTTAGGATGTACTTTATTAATTTCGCCCTCATGTGCTCCTAGAGACTGGACATCAATTTTCTCCGCCACACGGCGTCTACTCAAGGTATCGTTGATTCGTTGCCTTTCTGCGCTCAGTCGCTCTCGAAAGTGCTTAAGTTGGTCGATGATTGATGATTGAGCCTCCGTAGCAGGGGCAGGATCGGATTTAGCATAATCTCGATCCGCTCCTAAAGCCCATGTCGGTAAATCTGGGTCTAATACCAATTCATCATCGTGGTTACTCTCTCTTCTTGTTCCTCCTTCGGCGGTAGTATCTTTTTGCTCTAACCTCTGATACTTTTTCTGCTGACAACTTAAGGCAGATTCTCGAGGACATGTCGTTGGGGGCACTTTGAATGACATTTTCCTATCTGATTCCGAATTTTGAGTCCCTACACTTTCTTTCAACTGTTCACAGTTCATTTTCATGCGTATTCTCTCTTCTTCAAACTCTTTCTGCATTTTCTTTTGCTCGGCAAGCAGTCTCTCAGACTCACGCCGTTCTGCCTCTTTTTCTCTCTCCATTTGTTCTGCATGCTTGCGTCTTTTCTCCGCTATCTGTAGTGCCAGGTCTTCTTTGTACTTTTGGAGAGTTGTTTTTTGGTCCGCTGTCAAAGGGTTACCGAATATCCCGTGCCCGCCGCGAGCATACTTTGATTCTGCTTTTGAATCTCCATTCAATGTACTTTCCAAATTGTACACACCTGCAGTTTGATTGCCGCTTATGGACATTTGACTGGAAGCATCATACTTAGCACATTCTGCTTGTATCTTCCGGTCATACTCCTCATCACTTTTCTTTTGGAGCTCCTTTTTAAGTCTCATCTCCTCTATTTGTTTCTTCAGTTCTTCTGCATACTTAACTTTGGCATCCTTGTTTGCAATAGAACCCCTATTCTGGGATAATGAATTGGCAGAGTTACTTTCTGAGCTGAAACAATCTGACGTTTTTCCGTTTCCAACCTCTTTTACCGTGTTACTTTCGCCTAATATGAAGTGTTTCTGAGTATATGATACATCAAGGGATCCTACCCCTGGCGCACTGTTCAGAATAGAAGTTTCGCTGACATTTTTTCCTCCTCCCTTTGTCTCTAGCGATGTGCAACGAGAAAATTTACTCTGTTCCAATTGCTGTTTTCTTTTCTGCTGGGTCTCTAAAATTTGCTGGCGAAGCTCTTTTCCATAAGCTTCTTTCTTCGCAAGTCTTTGTTCGGCATCGTCACGATCCTCACCTTCGAAACGAGTGAGAACGGTACCCTTTGATGTATCAGGTTGCTTTTCTTCCAGCAGTACCTGAGATTGGTTATCAACATTCATCTTTAGGTTACTCGCATAAAGGCTTGCTCGCATATGAACATATTCTTTTTCTAGGGACTCCAATTTACGGTGTGCTTCCTGTATTTTCTTTAGGCGTTCAAGCAACTTCTCCTTCGAACTATATCATAATTAATATTGTGAAATACCGACACTCACCTGGACTGATCGTTTTCTAAACCAGGTTGCTCATCGAAATCCGAATGCATACTTTTATTATTTGATTCCATTCTGAACTCTGTTAGGATTTTTCTGACGCTTACCTTTGGTTGGTCACTGATTCCACTGACTCGTACTTCTCTTCTCGTTTGGAGTGCTCTCTAACAGCTCCAAGCGCGTCGATGCGCTTAGCTAGCTCTTCAAGTTTATGATTAATCTTTTCTTCCAACTGGCAAGCCATTGACTTCAAGTCACTTCTCTCTAAGGAATTCTTTGACTTTTCAACCTTTCCCTCCGAATGCGTTTTCATTGGCGGAGGATTAGTCTTGGATTCGGAGGTCCTCTTATTTGCAAATCTATTTCTGAAACGTTCATCGTCTATCTTTTTGAAGACTTCATATTCTCTGGCAAGTTCGACCCGCTTCTTAGCTCGATTCTCCTCATACTCACCTAACTTATCGAATAATCCTTGCGATATTTTTGGCGAAGATGATTGGTTGCTCATTGTTCTCCCTTCATTCGGCATGTGATTAATTGATGTAGGGCGTACCGCGGTTACTGCCAACATCTCTCCCTTGATTTCGCAGATCAAAATCCACTCATTTGTGATACGCGATCTCCTTCAGATAGTGGCGGGTTCAAGAATCAGCTGAATATCATGCGCACAACCTGAACTGGAAGGAAAAGGGGGATGTACGAATAGGACTAAACAAGGCTGAAGCGTTTAACATGAGGGAATTATTTGGTTTGATAGCGATGCACATTTAGACGCACTGATCTCATTCTGCATGCGCACGATTGGACAAGCTGCCACATTTTCCATAGAGCCCTGTTAGGTAAAATGATACGGCAGCTCATGTTGAGCCAGACTGCTTTGAAAATATCAGTGAACTTTAAGATTACTCATACAGAAGCGCGCGGTTAGGTGCCACGACGGCCCCTTTGTTCTAAATGTAATTGCGCCAAAACCCAATGAAAAATACACAAAGATACTGACTGCAACTTTGGGTCAGGTTAGTGTGTACCATAGTTTCTTTTGTGAGTCTCTCAGTTGACCACAGTGATGAATGGGAATTCCATCACATCTAGTGTAATCGCAGTGTGGGAAGTCTTTGAGGTATCAGCTCAAGCATTTGACTTGCAATCCCTGTTGCGAATCCCCCTACTTGACCCGCGTACAACCGCTTGCAGCTGCATGACAGAGGCATTATGACTGAATGCCGGTGTGATGCAGTTCTCCTCATTTATTCACAACTTTAGTAGCACTTGCATTAGACTCCTTGTTTCCAACACTATCTTCCTACCTGACGATCGCAATGTTCTTACTGCAGACAATTTTCATCTGTTCCTATCGTTTTTCATCTTGTCATTGCAGCGACTCGAGTTAAGGCAACAACGCGTAGAGTTCCAAGTGTACATCTAATGGTCGAATAATAAAGGTACTTGGACTTAGCATAATGATGAACTATTTTATCCCACTGTTGTCTGATCAACACCCACTGTGAATGCGTCTGCATGTGCATAATCAATATGATTTTGTTGTTACCTAACCCAATTCCGTTGCAACCGCTTGTAGTACATGCAGATTTGAGTATTACTCCAAGTTTCTGTTATTTCACCTGCTTGGTCTTCCTAGGTAACATGTGTGCATCGCTGTTAAGTGCTCACGTTCACTGCTTTACCAAAACGTGCTTTACACACAATTCACTGTGTGTCCTTCAACAAGGTTTTCATTTGAGATGTATCATAAAGCGTTTCAAAAGACGCCGATTTCCCAATTTAGTTTCGAACTATTCCGATGCATTCAATTGGTAGGATGATAATTGGCAGATTCTGCTGTACAACCGGAGTCCAGATCAATGGAACGTGTATAAATGAGTTAGTTATAAACCTTTCTCACTACCACTCGTTGTAAACCATCTTGTGCTGACGATATGAGAAGATGCACTTTAATGCTTGCATTATGAGATTTGGCAAACCAGCACTGGATATTTGAACCCACAATAAGGTTAAATAAAACTGGAGAAATCGAACAATCCCGTGAATCCGTTTGTTACCTGAAAAACACTGTGATGCATCGCAAATTCTGTTGCGACCCGCAGCGTTCGAGTGCGAAACACGCAAAAACTTCGTTTATTCTATGGGAACATCCATCCGGACGAAAGATGGCTTGATCTGAGCGTTTTACTTACCAAACGACAAATATACTTTAAACATCTGCCGAACTTTCCGAAAGCCAAATTCAGCGAAGGGCTCGGATACTATAAGTCAAATGATAGGTTAAATATTCGATTTTCGCGTATGGAGTTTCCATTCGGGCAGAAATAAACCCGGTGTATCGACAAAAGAGAGCAGATCGTGTAACCTAATTTTGTAAAGCACTGTAAGAAGACGAAAACTGGTGGATGCATGCATTTCGTATTGTCTCCTCAGTACCATTAACAATAATCGGTATGCAAATATATACTTAAATATGCGTGTGACCGATTAAGCATGAGGTGCAAAATGAATGACGGAAGTTCCACCCCTATGTCCACGACAGTCTTGAGCTGATAAATACTTGCTTCAACTGAGAAAATAATCCCTGAGATGACATCAGAATCAAAAGACAGTTAGGCGAACAAGCTTGTTTTCGGTGGTTCGCATCAGGCCAACACACCACGGATGATAGGAATAAATCAAACACAGTGTATTTAAATAGGATGAATCAATGAAGTGAATTGACCAGTTAATGCGATCAAGTGACCACACTGGCTTGGGCATCATTAGTGGAAGGGTCAAGCGTGGTGTCGTAACATGGGGAAGTTTGAGGCCATTGCAGCTGTAAAGCTTGTACAAACTTCTTTTGGCACATAATCCGGGATTATGGAGCCGAATAGCGATTGCTTCTGCTGTCGCCAATAGGCGACATCGGAGAGCTCGCGTGTGGCGTCCAGATATCTTGTAGACAGGCCGAAAGGCCTCTCGCACATTCACTTGGTGATTTGTGTCGGCCAAATGCCCCAGCACCGCGCTGACTACTGTCTTTCTGACACCAGTGTAGAGCCAAGCCGGGCAATGTTCTCGTACTCTCTCAGACAGTCTCCTGGTCATTTTTCCAATATAACTTGCTCGACACGAGCAAGAAAAATGGTACACACAGAAGGAAATATTCGACCTCGGCAATCTGTCCTTGAGATGCTGACTCACGACTGGCGTAGATGTGAAGCTGACGCGGAGGTCAGCTGCAAAGTAGGTTCTCGCTGTTGCATTGCAGAGCCTTTGAGTAGTTCGTTCTGCTATCACATCACCTTTGAAAGGCAGTGATAAGTAGATTAAGCGCTTTTCAGCGGTGATTGTTTGGACTTTAGGTGCTCGTGGCTCCATGTGTCTCCGGATGAATTTGTCCGGATAACCATTTTGTTCGAGAACGCTTCGAATAAAACTCAGATCATCTGACAGTGTATCTTCCGTGCATATTTTCCTCGCTCTTTCTGTTAGACAACGGACAAGGTTACGTTTTTGACTCATTGGAACACACAGGGCCGGCTTATCGCAACAGCCTTGGCGAAACAGAGGAAGCGGGGATTAGGGTGCCGTAATACAAGTGTGAACGCTGATCCAAGCTCTATTCGGTGATGCGCAGTCAGTAGGTATTTACTTATTGAAGAAATTGGCGGCTTGCGCAAGCACGGAACTTCAGTAGGGAAGCGCTGCTGGTCAATTTCACGTTGAACCCATCTTGGCACATGTTCCTTTATTCGGGAAGTCAAAGACCGATTGGTTCTGCCTATGTAACTGTCTCCGCAGTCGCATACGAATGTGTATACGCAGTGTGAGTTGGCCCCTATCGGTTGAGCTTCCTTCGTTGGAGGCACCGGCAAGTTACAGGTTCTATTGATGACCACAACTTGAGCATCACAGTTACTTCTCTGCGTAGCAGAGATTAGACGTTTCGTGGTTTTCAATACAGTGAAGTCACCCATGAAAGGCAACTCGATATAGATCTTCTTCTTGGCTGCCGTATGCACCAAGTCTTTCGAGCCTCGCTGTTGACTGTGTCTCTCCATAAATCTACGTGAATAACCATTTGCCACGAGTGTTGTTGTAATTAACTCTAGCTCGTCGGCTAGACAATCAACCGAGCAAATTCGTCTAGCACGACTAACTAAGTTTTCACAAGGGTCCGCTTGTACCGCACTGGTGTGAAGCTGGTGAAGTGCAGGTATTGGCCGGACCAGGTTGCTTTTCTGTAGATAGACCTTTTAATGAGCCCGTCATCCCTGCGACTGATGAGGATGTCTAAGAATGGCAGACAGTTCTTCTGTTCCACTTCGCAGGTGACCCGCAAATTGGTATGTGCACAGTTGAGTTGCTGCACCAACCGGACAATCTGCTGCTCCGATGAACAAAAGGCCAATATGTCATCCACATAACGCTTATAGTATGGTAACTGGGCTATTTCTGCGGATATGCCTCTTTCTATCATCAGCATGAAGAAATTGGCAAGTACAGGGCCTAGTGGGCTACCCATTGCCACACCATCGATTTGACGATATGAGGAGTTCTGAAAGTGGAAGCCAACATTTGCCGTACACAGAAGTAAGGATTCCTTTAGAAATTCGACTGGAATTGATAACGAATAACTAGATGACTCAGCTAGGTCACATATGTAATCAACAGTTTGTTGTAGTGGGATGTTGGTAAACAGAGATTCCACATCCAAGGAACACATAACCTTATCGGATAGGTTGATGTCATCTAAGTCACCGATAAGTTGAAAAGAATCTTTAAGACTATATGGATTGAACAGTTGTCGCAAAGGCGAAAGTATCTTCACTAGCCAGCGAGCCAATTTATGCTGCGGCGCATTTACCATTGATGGAATCGGCCTAAGTGGTACTCCACTCTTGTGCGTCTTCAGTGACCCGTATAGCTGCGGAGTGGTGCTGCCACTTGGCTTCAAACACTTATATGTGTCACTATCAATCACCCGATGAAGGAGAAGCATTTCAAGATGGGCAGCTATGCTAGCTTCAACGTCGGCAACGTTCTCCACCTTATTAAATCGTTCAAATTTGCTCTTGTCGTTGAGTATGCTTCTAATTTTCTGATCGTACTTAGCTTTGTTCATGACCACAACTCCAGAGCCCATATCTGTTTTCATCTCAACTACGCTCTTAGTACGCAGTTCACGCAGCGCCCGAAGGTGTCAGCCTGTAAGTGCGCATTTTTTAGTCACTGGCACAGTCTTAACTTCGTGGGCAATGTCAGTCAATTTGTTTCTAAACCAAACAACACTCTCAGGACTGGATAGTTGAAGCTACTTAAATTGATCAAAAAAGTTCTCAAACTGAGCTTCTATTAACGACCCGTTCAGTCCTCTAGAAGGAATTTTGTAATCAATCACATACGACAAAGCGTCTAGTTGTACGCCTGATAAATTCACCACGTACTTACCAGTATCACGAACGGAATACTCATTGGAGGACTCGCTTAAGAACAGCCAGGATGAGAAGCCAATCGTTCGAGATTCTAGCAAGTACGTGGTTAATTTATCAGACTTAAAACTAGACGGTTTGCAGTTAGGAGCTATGTCATACGGGCTTGCGTACGAAATTTGAACGACTTAATAAGGTGGAGAACGTTGCCGACGTCGAAGCTAGCATAGCTGCCCATCTTGAAATGCTTCTCCTTCATCGGGTGATTGATAGTGACACATATAAGTGTTTGAAGCCAAATGGCAGCACCACTCCGCAGCTATACGGGTCACTGAAGACGCACAAGAGTGGAGTACCACTTAGGCCGATTCCATCAATGGTAAATGCGCCGCAGCATAAATTGGCTCGCTGTCTAGTGAAGATACTTTCGCCTTTGCGACAACTGTTCAATCCATATAGTCTTAAAGATTCTTTTCAACTTATCGGTGACTTAGATGACATCAACCTATCCGATAAGGTTATGTGTTCCTTGGATGTGGAATCTCTGTTTACCAACATCCCACTACAACAAACTGTTGATTACATATGTGACCTAGCTGAGTCATCTAGTTATTCGTTATCAATTCCAGTCGAATTTCTAAAGGAATCCTTACTTCTGTGTACGGCAAATGTTGGCTTCCACTTTCAGAACTCCCCATATCGTCAAATCGATGGTGTGGCAATGGGTAGCCCACTAGGCCCTGTACTTGCCAATTTCTTCATGCTGATGATAGAAAGAGGCATATCCGCAGAAATAGCCCAGTTACCATACTATAAGCGTTATGTGGATGACATATTGGCCTTTTGTTCATCGGAGCAACAGATTGTCCGGTTGGTGCAACAACTCAACTGTGCACATACCAATTTGCGGGTCACCTGCGAAGTGGAACAGAAGAACTGTCTGCCATTCTTAGACATCCTCATCAGTCGCAGGGATGACGGGCTCATTAAAAGGTCTATCTACAGAAAAGCAACCTGGTCCGGCCAATATCTGCACTTCACCAGCTTCACACCAGTGGGGTACAAGCGGACCCTTGTGAAAACTTAGTTAGTCGTGCTAGACGAATTTGCTCGGTTGATTGTCTAGCCGACGAGCTAGAGTTAATTACAACAACACTCGTGGCAAATGGTTATTCACGTAGATTTATGGAGAGACACAGTCAACAGCGAGGCTCGAAAGACTTGGTGCATACGGCAGCCAAGAAGAAGATCTATATCGAGTTGCCTTTCATGGGTGACTTCACTGTATTGAAAACCACGAAACGTCTAATCTCTGCTACGCAGAGAAGTAACTGTGATGCTCAAGTTGTGGTCATCAATAGAACCTGTAACTTGCCGGTGCCTCCAACGAAGGAAGCTCAACCGATAGGGGCCAACTCACACTGCGTATACACATTCGTATGCGACTGCGGAGACAGTTACATAGGCAGAACCAATCGGTCTTTGACTTCCCGAATAAAGGAACATGTGCCAAGATGGGTTCAACGTGAAATTGATCAGCAGCCCTTCCCTACTGAAGTTCCGTGCTTGCGCAAGCCGCCAATTTCTTCAATAAGTAAATACCTACTGACTGCGCATCACCGAATAGAGCTTGGATCAGCGTTCACACTTGTATTACGGCACCCTAATCCCCGCTTCCTCCGTTTCGCCAAGACTGTTGCGATAAGCCGGCCCTGTGTGTTCAAAAGCAAGTATTTATCAGCTCAAGACTGTCGTGGACATAGGGGTGGAACTTCCGTCATTCATTTTGCACCTCATGCTTAATCGGTCACACGCATATTTAAGTATATATTTGCATACCGAATATTGTTAATGGTACTGAGGAGACAATACGAAATGCATGCATCTACCAGTTTTCGTCTTCTTACCGTGTTTTTCAAATTTTTGGAGGGAACTAACTACCTTAAGTTTGTCACAACTATCGAAGTCGTTACTGAGGACGAGTGCAAGGAAAACCAAAATAGTAGTTGATGCACAGGTGTTTACCGATAGATATTAAAGAATAATACCAGAGGAGTACGCATTTTGTGAACATTTGCTGTGTCTCAGGGGTACTGCTCGCACACTACTCTATTCCGAACACTGTAGGCAACATGTGCTTAATTTAAGGTGACCAGAACACTTGAAGCAAGACCATTGGTGCATAATGTTCTGTTCAAATAAGTACACACTTCTAACTGTTGCTCTCAACTTTTTAAGCCCAATGGATGGTACGCGCAATGAAGGAAAGTCTGTCACAGAAAAGGTTAAGATACAAGCTGTATAATTTTATGAATGATTACTTCAGTACTTGGGAAATACTATCGGCTGCAGTATTGTCAACATACAGGAGTGCGATTTTCGTTAAACATTTGATAGATCCTCACTAATCATGCATAGAATCACAATTTTTGGATTTTATGCAGCTGTACGCCGGGTGTATAAGTTTAGGTGGAGTATGATTGGAAATTCTTGGGGATCCCATCCATAACGCCGGAAAGTTATTTGCTGTTGTTTTATCCAACAATACACTTTAAAAATTATTAACCCTACCCTGCTCAAAGTTAGATCGTTGGAACAAGGGTAAATCGGTATATTTTGAACATGGGTTCTATCCGTGTTCTTTTAATGCAATCTAGCCATCAGTTGAAACAGATACAAGTCTAAAAACATCCAGTGGATGTGCATTACGGCCATTGGCATAACGACTACACGTAGCAGCAGTGGCCCTGGCCCACGCCCTAAGCATGTTGGATCAAACAGGAGCCTTCATACTGGATAGGTGATTCCCCGTGTCCCAGTGGCAGTCAAAAGTAATAATGCTCCTGTACAGAGTGGCAACCCACAATCTCCCATTGTTTAAGCGATGTTCCAAGGCTGTTCTCCTGGCAGGACCCTACATAAATTTGTCAAAATATCAACCACTTATTTATGCCCCTCTCCATACTCTCTTCCGCCTCCTCCTCCTCTCACAGTGCCCTCTGCGAACCCTTGGGCAATAACACCCTATCCACTTAAACTCGATCGCTCCAAATTACCACAGCATTCTTTCTGTATTCCCCCACCCCCTCTAATCCCGATAGGACTGGCGAATCTCATGGTAAGGGATTTGCTGCGGAAGGCTCTACAACTAATGTGATTGCAAAAGTAAATACTAGGTGGAATGATGAACACTTCCAGGACTTTTTAAGACTGATGACACTTAATATCCATTCTCTGTTAAACAAGCTTGTTAGTGTAGTGTAGTCAGATTTCTTACTGTTTGCAGATGATGTCAAAATTTGACATGAAATCAGGACAGCGGATGATCACATGGCATTGCAGAAAGATCTCGACAGGGCTTATGCGTGGTCATCGGATAACCTGCTCCAGTTCAACCCCATGAAGTGCAAAATGGTGAGCATGCACCATCAGCTTATCTGAATATCGACTTGAGGACCAGCAGTTGCAACGTGCTTCTCAAGAAAATGACCTTGGGGTGATCGTGCAGGACGACCTTGGTTGCTCGAGACAGGCTGAAATGGCATCAAAAAGAGCCAGTCAACATCTTGGACTCTTACGGAGGGTTTTCGGCAATTCCGAACCATCAATCTTTCCGCAAATGCGGAACGCCTACGTGAGGCCCCACGTGAAATATGCAATCTAGGTCTGGCGACGTTGGCGCAAAGATGACATCAATGCACTTGAAGCTCAACAACGTAGAGCAAACAAACTCGTTAGAGGATTGTTTCATCTCCCCTACCAGCGCAGACTGCAGTCCCTAACATTGTACATTGGTGAATATTGACGTTAGCGAGGAGACCTCATCATGGAACCCAATTTACCCATGCCGCAATCTGTTTCAGCTGAGCCAAAATAACAACCTGAGGCCATCAGTTTAAACTGGGTACGCAATACAGTCGACTTGATTGTCGACGAAACGTTTTCTCGCTCCGTGTGTCCCGTGCCTGGAACGCCCTTCCGACTCACGTCACCCTTGCTCCTACCTTAAAGCTATTCAAAAAACGCCCTGATAACACGCTATCCAACTTGTAGTATTTGATGTAGTCCGTTTCACTCGGAGTACGAAATAACGCAAATCAAACTATGTGCCTAACGGCCCTCTCCGCAACGTGGCGATGAGGATACATGCAGAAGGTCCTTGTGAGTAGCATGGGTGTATCTAAACTGAATTAATACAACGCATCTGTCAAATGAAGCAACACATGAGTGAGCGTTGTCGTTTCCTTTTTTATTTCTCACGCACTTACTGAACTATAACAGCTCTCTATACTATTTTGTGTGTGCACATCCCATTCCCATTTTAAACTATCGTTGTGCAGCAGTGCCATTAAATCAGTAGCCGATTGAAATGACGATTTACTTATACGTTGATCCTTTCAATTTTAATTTTTACTCAAATCATCCTACGGGACTTGTTATGCACATGCTTTTTACCCGAGATAAATCACTGTTCATTTTACTCCGCACCTTCATACGCCTGAGTAAACCCGATATGATTTTACTCACTGAAACCTGATGTCATGATTCTAAGCCCAACCAGCTTCTTTCTATCGAAGGTTACAAGCTTATTTGAAGTGATCGAAAGCAAGCCGGAGGAGGTGGTTACATAATTTACTAGTCGCAAAACGTTGTCTCTGAATTCACATTCCCACTTATATGCCCCACTATTGATTCTGCTTGGTTACAGTTGTTCTTTGGCACTAATCGAACGCTTGTAAGCTGTATATACCGCTCACCCGGACACAACTTCAGTGATGAGAATCAGCTGGTTGACATCTAATTACACATCGGAACTTAGGTCTTTTGATAAAGTCGTTGACGGAGATTTCAACCTACCAGACATTTGTTGGTCCAACTTAGTCACAAGCGCGACATATGCTGAGTTCATAATCTCCGTCATCACTGGTGGTTGGGAGCAACATGTTTTCGTGGCAACCAGGGGTAAAAAATAGTAGACCTAAATGGATATATTTGGGTGTTGCTCTTCCCAACACGGGCACACCAGTGTTGGGAAAAGCAACACCCAAATATATCCATTCCGGATACGGTCCTCGAGATCGGAAGGACTGATGTTTACCTCAAAGTGAGCCGAGGTCTCAATAGAGGTTGCGAGTCGCAACCCAACCACACAGCGTGCTCCCTAAAATCAACTTGAATATACTAGACCTACTTTTTACCTCAAGCACGCCCCCGATAGCTACTGATGTAATTGACGGTCTCCCAGGATGTGACCACAAAATAGTCGGATGTCAAATTATAGCTGAGTCGTCGCATGTGAGGTCAGCGGTGGTTCCACACTTCCTGCAAAATGTAAATTGCATAACTTTCTCCGCTCTGTTTTGGGTCAAAACCTGGGACAATTTATTTCTTTCGCCTGACATTGAGGGAGCCTCTGACATCTTCTATAACAATGTGACTATGTGCTTAAGCATGCTTGCCCTCAGTGATAATACGAGAGCCTCTTCTAAGTACCTTATCAACGCAAAGGACAGGCGGAAGACACGAGTGCTAACTCGAACATATGAACGTATACACGACTTCAGCGTATTACTGAGACTCCAACGCCTTATAATTGAGGTAGATATGAAACACCAAGCCCGTCTCATGCAGGAAAAACAACGAGCTGTAAATAGTAGTAATGCAAGTCAACTGCAGACAGTATTATTGAGAAAAAGGAGACGCGGCAAAACTGACCTAGCCTCCCATATCGTCATGCCTGAGGGCGAATGCATTGATTCCCCAATTGCTATGGCAGAGGCCTTTAGCGCATATTTTGTTGAATCCTTTACTCTTGAAAAAGAAGCGCTGGACTTGTCAACCTCGACTAACTTCTCTGAACAAGTCTCAGCGATCGATAAAACGCACGATTGCCTATCTACGACCAACGTACAGACCCGGCCCCGATGGGATCTCTTCTGTTATTGAATATCTTCTCTTTGTCTCTCCGGTCTGGTCAATACCGCAAATGTTGGAAAACATCTACGGTCATACCGAGACATAAGTCCGGGGCGGAAACTGACATCTGGAACTATCGACCTATTAACCACACTGCCATTCTCACACTCATGCTAGAGAATTGTTAAGGAACATTTGGTTTCGTTCCTATTATCGCACCAACTTCTCCCACCTTCACATCATGGGTATCTGAAATCCCGTTCATGTGTTACCTGTCATGTTCACTTCCATAACCATTTAACTGAAGCAATTGACTCAGGTCTTCAGCGCATTATAATCTTCCTTGATATGCAAAAAGCGTTTGACAGAGTCCCACACAAGAGGTTGCTATATAAATTAAGTACGGTGTGACAAATCCGCTTCATTCTTGGCTCTAATCGTACCTAGTAGGACGGTCGCAAGTTGTGGATATGAATGCTAACATCTCTTCACCTCGGATGGTCACCAGTGGAGTGGTACAGGGAAGTGTTTTAGGTCTGTCACTCTTCCTAAGCTATATTAAATGACCTTGTTTCTGGTATACAATTTGGGAAGCCTTATTTGTTTGCTGATGATTTAAAGGTGGTTTACACGTTCCCAGGCTCTCAGCGTACCGCTGAACCTAACAATATCCAAAGCGACTTGAAAGCCATTGTGAGATGGGCTGACATGTGACAGATGACGTTTGTAACATCGAAGTGTAGTATGCTGGCGTATGGATGCCAGGTAGAAGCAGAATTGTTCAGTATTCATGACGAACTCATTCCCATCAGCTAGTCTGTTCGCGACTTAGGTTTGCGATACTCCAGTTCGTTAAACTTTAGCGAACATACAAATCATATCGTGGAAAAGGCTAAGCAGCCGGTCGGGCTCATATGCCACCTGCTAACCTCGAAAGAAACCAGACTAATTGCTTTCAAAATCAGTACCAGATCTTTGCTGTGTTACGTTCAGCAACCTGCGAAGTGTGATTTGAGAGCCACTGAAGACGTTCAGCGTGACTTCACAAAGCATATATATGGTTATTCAACCGCTCTTTTATACAGATATAGGTGCAAAGAGCTGAATCTTGAATCTCTGTGGTTACAAAGAATGCAATTAAATCTGTGCTTCCTCCACAAACTCGCGTGGCGGAGAGCATATGTTGGAATCTTTCAATTGCACTTTCGGGAAAATACCAAATTCGAGGGACCTGCTCTACTAGATGATTTACACAAGTTGCTAGTGAAACTTCGGGAGCAGGAGACTTTCTTGACGGACTGGAGCCGCTCCGTCATAGTTCCAATTTTCAAGGGAGGCTCCCGTTCGAAATGTGATAATCATAAGGGGATCAGTCTAATCTCAATTGCCTCTAGATTACTTGCGTCTGTCGTACTTTACAGACTGAGTAACACTCGCGAAAGCCAGATGCGTGAAAAACAAGCCGGATTTCGTCGAGGTTGGGGCTGCATCGACCACGTCTTCACCTTGTGTCAATTGTTGGAGCAGCGTCATGTTTATTGTCGACCCATCGTTGTTGTTTCTTGAAATAAAATGTGCCTTCGATTCAGTCGATCGATTTGCCCTTTAGGACTGTCTGCCGAGAAAAAGGTGCCTGATAAATACGTAAACATTATCAGAACGCTGTACGTGCATAGTTCGGGCAGAGTGAGGGTTTATGGCAAACTGTCGCCGCCCTTCATTATCACCAGCGATGTGAGACAAGGTTGCCCGCTGTCACCATTCCTCTAACTTCGCAACTGACGAAGTCACAGAAACAACATTCACTGGACACGACCTAGAAGGTGTGGAGCTACTTCCTGGGGAGCAACGTCTTGACTTGGAGTATGTGGACGATAGTGCCCTAATCTGTGACAGCTCCCAAACATGCCAAGCAGCATTGGACAGATTAACACTGGCTACCAATCGTTTTGGGCTACGCTTTGCTCTATCGAAATGCAAGGTACTTCTCCGAGATTGGCAGGGACCCACCCCTGCGCTGACGCTTGGTGGTGATCAGCTATAAGTCGTTCAGAAATTCAAATACCTAATCAGGTATATTAGCGCCTGTGGGATCGAAGATGAGGTTACGAACCGTATAGCAAATGCTCGACGTGCTTTTCTCAGTCTCCGTCACCTGTGGCGCACACGCTACATCACTCTCGCCCTGAAGAGCAGAGTTTATAACGCAACCGTCCGTTCAACTCTCCTATATGGTTGTGAAACTTGGCCCGTCAGGTCGACAGACACAAAGAGACTAGTCACATTCGATTATCGCTGCCTTCGCAGATTAGCTCACGTGTGATGGGAGCACCGCTTGAGCAATGCGTGTGTTCGGCGTCGCGTATTAGGTGCAGGAAGAACGAGCAAACTGCTCAGCACCATTATATCATGCACCAGGCTCCGATGGTTGGGCCACGTGTTGCGCATGCCAGCACACTGACTCCCGCGATGTGCATTGTTTATGCGCCGGGGTGCGGTTGGAAGAGAAAGAGGAGGGGAGGTCAAGCGATGAGTTGGTCGCGGGAAATGAAAACCCTTGCTTCGAAACTGGCGTCGGCTGGTGCATCCTGACTGCCTGGCTAGGGTCCTAAGGACGGTGAACACGTTTGGTTGAACACACTTGCTGATATGGCGAAGAGCCGACCCCAGCGGCGTTCGTGTTGTGAGTTTCTTTGCCCACCCCCTCCTTTTTAGATTCTCCTCCAATTCCGATCTCATGCAAAACGCATAGTACAATATCTAACATCATATTACTTGTTTGGAACCATTTTTTGCAGTGTAATGTTTTAGTCTGATCTTTTTGTATTGCGGCACATTAGCTGAGGTGTGTTTCTCACCCTCGGCTAACCTGTATTGATGATGATGATTGTGGCTATCTGCCTGAGTTTAACTGCGAGGAGTCTCGCAAAATTAGTGAGGCGTTGCTAATTAAGGCCCAGCAACTCTTGCTATATGCACATGAATTCTTGTGGCATCAATTCGATCGCCTTGGTCTTCACTGTGACATTTTTTGGTGTTGTTTTTCCTGTACATAACCGTTTTCATGTTTCTGCTCGTATTGTGTTTGCAACTGAAGAGAACAATCGTAATGTTGACATATCGCACTTTATGTCTCCATCGCAACGAGACTGGGTAGCACTTTCCATATGCCTTCACAGCCAGTCATACAGACAGGTCAATGGTTAGGGGTCAGTCTAACGGTCTCAAAATTCAGACCTCCTTGGAACATAGGGAGAGGTCGGTGGCCTACTTCCTTCAAAATCTGGCCACGGGAGACAACAAGGTCACAGCTGGATTGGCGTAGGGCACGAGCATCACGCATAGTCTCTAACGGTGGGAGGGCACATTCCGGTGCTCAACAGTTTGATACTGCCTCCCTTAAGCCAGGCAGCTTCTAGTCACATTGGTGCAAACCCGCCAACTCTCACCTGTAGCTGGCCGTGATTGCAGTCGCATAATGTAATACGGTCGGAAAACACGTGAATTGTCCCGAATCTTCAAAGGCTGTGTGTGACAGGCCTTGAGCAGATCCAAATGGATCTCTGCAATCACACTCCCGAGCTGGATCTGCTCCCCATTGCCTTGTGGGTCTGGCTATTTAGCCAAAGGCTCCTGGTGGAGTCCCTCAAGCAAATCTCCGAGCCCCCATTGTCTTGTTGGTCAGACTGTTGCGTCAAGGACTAGAGGTAGGGCATCCAGAACAAAACCCCCTCTCTGGATGGACAGTCGGAGAGTATCATCTGCTCTAACGACCACGTCGACAATTCTCCCTCTTCTTACTTTTATCACCCCTCTCAACTCTATTCTTTCCCGTCTATTGAGCAAGAATCTGCCGCTGACCTCGCTGCTTCTGCCA
This sequence comes from Dicrocoelium dendriticum, assembly GCA_944474145.2. Lineage (NCBI taxonomy): Eukaryota > Metazoa > Platyhelminthes > Trematoda > Plagiorchiida > Dicrocoeliidae > Dicrocoelium > Dicrocoelium dendriticum. Next base: position 33,331,750 of record OX104059.1, on the reverse strand, counting down.
TCCATACTCGTAACTCGTCCTTTAAACCACGAGTCTCACTTTATATTGGTCCTCTTAACGTCCGCACTCTTGGTCAGATCAGACAACAAGCATCACTGACTCTCACTCTTCACTCTCTTAGTATTGATTTGTGCTGTGTCTCCGAAACACGCATACAAGATAATGGCGTTGTGACGAATCTCTAACCCTCTGGTTCTGAATCTGACGACAATGAATACACTCTTCGCGTCTCTGCTGATACCGAGACAATGGTTCTAGGTATTTACGGCGTTGGTATCGCGCTCAGCAGATATGCTGAAGGTAATCTACTCGATTGGATACCGGTGAACAGCCGCAGGTGTACGGTTCTACTTCGAATCTCTATTGTGGTTAATAAGGTGCCTTTTCATCGCCTCTGTTTACCGTTCTACTAACTGCAGTTTGGAGAACACCAAAGATGATTTCTACTACCATATTTCACCTCTTCTCCGCATGGCGAAGAATAAAGACATCGCGATTGTTGCTGCTGACTTGAATGCCCAAGTGGGTCGTCTTTCAGACTTTGAACAACATCTGGGAGGGCGCTCTGGAGACGATGCATGCTGAGCAGACAATGGTGATCGATTCCTGCAACTGTGCGCCAACCACAGTCTTTACAGTAGCAGCACTACTTTCCAGCACGAATTTTCACACCGCGTCACCGGTCGCCTATCGAATTTTTCAATGACCTGAACCCAACTTGACCATATTGCCATCAGCTACAAGTGGCACGCATCAATCGGTCAATTTGTAGCACGTGCCTCGATTCCGACCACGCTTTAGTGCGCGCACGCTTGGCGCTCACTCTTCCCACTTCAAAGAAGCGCCTATCTTCTAACCTTCTTACTTGCCATTTGAAATCGCAGTCTGCGGTCCAACAATATCATAACGAACTGGCCCACCAGTTATCAGTGAGAAATAAGGTTGCTGTGCCGAAATCTGACTGGGACCGCCTAAAGTGTGACAAGAAGAATGCACTTGACACTTGGTGTGTACTCAACTTCAGACGTCGTAACTTTGAAGCGTCCATCAGTTTGATCGAAGCGCCTAAACAGCTTCCGATGGGTACTGAATTTCAGCGTATCCATAACTCCCTGAAACTACGTCTGACAAGGAGTCTTCGAACTGACCAGAAACGTTGGCGGATTTCAGTGGCCCGTGAGATCGACTAAGCCAGCGCTACTGGAAACAGCCGGTTGCTATTTCAGCTCATCCAGAACATGGGTTCGAGAAAGCCAACATTTAGCGAGACAATAGCTGATGGGCTGTTGATCCATTCTCAGCGTCGTCGATTAGCCTGTTGAGCGGAATATTTTGAGGAGCAGTTCAGCAGTTTTGCTGCGACACTGTCGCTAGTCGAATCACCTGAGCCGACGTGTGAAGTAGATGTCACACCTCTCGCTTTGGAATAGATTCGACATGAGTTCGCCGTGTTAAAACTAAACAAGGCTCCAGGATCCGACGACCTTCCCCCATATTTGTTAAAGACAGCGGTGATTCTTTGTTGATTGGACTTCCTTCTCATTTTAACACGATTTGGTACACTGAAGTAGTGCCTTCAGACTGGGGACTATTAACTGTCATGTCCATCTTCAAGAGGAATCAGCGTACTTTGAGCGAAAATCATCGAGGTATTAGCCATTTTCCATTGCGTCAAAACTTCTCACGTGTATCACTCTTTGATGACTTATTGGTCCCCGTGAGGACCGAATCACTGAAAGCCAGACTGGCTTCCTCCCTCGTCAGTGTTGTATCGACCACATACTTACTCTTTGCCAAGTTTTGGGGTAGAGACACACATACAGACGACTGATATTGGTAGTTTTCCTTGGCTTGAAAGCCGTCTTCAACTGTGCTAACCGCACCAACTAATGGTACGGCCTATCCGTGAAGCGCGTGCTAGCTAAACTCCATTCCATTCTGAAGTCCCTCGACTGTGATTCCCGAGGCTGTTTAAGGGTCTACGGGAAACATTATCCTGAGTTCTTCACGACAAGTGGGGTTCGCCAAGGTTGTACTATAACTTCTTTCCTCTTCAACTTCATGATCGAAATGCTCATGAATAACTCGGTTCTTTCAGGCTATTCTGGAGTATAAGTTCTGTCACGCGACCGACTAACAAACCTGGAATATGCAGACGACATAATTCTCCTTGGGCTATGACAACACTACTGCAAAGATTTGTGTGTCGCGCTGCACGCTTCAACACGTACTTCGCACCTTTAAATTGCAAAATACTCTTGCAAAACTGTGCCGACACATCTGCGGTTTTAACCGCTTGCGAACAGCCACTAGATGTGGTGAATCGGCTCACTTACCTATGTCATCTCTGGTAGTCACATCACTGAAGAGCTTCCTTCGCGTAACAGCAGGAACTGTGTGGCTTTCCAGAGTCTCAACCATCTATGGAGACGGCGGGATATCAGCTTGTCAGTGAAAGGTAGAGTGTAAAACGCTACGATAAGGCCAGTGGTAATATAAGGAAACATGGCCAGTTCGCAATGAAGACATTAGACGCTAGCCTGTGTTTTGCCACTGGTGTTTGTACCCGGGTTATCCTCTCGTTATTTGTTGCACATATCCGGAGACGCCGAGGCAGCAACCACGGGTCAAGCTGGTGTAGGTAGCATAGAACAATGAATTTATACGGGTTAAGAAGCGTTGCTTTACAAGTCCCGTTGGATAGTTGGTGGGGATATCAACATACAAATAATCATTATAAGGATAGTAAAATAGTTAATAATTTAAATATGAAAATGAGGACTTATCGTTTGCTCCGCTGTAGTCCTGCGATCCTCTTAAATTCATAGCACCCACAGTTAACAACAAATAATTCCATGGTATACTCCAGGTGTAGGATGGAGACATAGTGTTAAATAACAACGTGTAAGTGGATGAGTATGTCATCCAACCGTCTTTTAAATACTGTTAGTGTCGGTGCAGAGACGACCGATTCCGGGAGAGCATTCCACGGGTGACAGACACGAAGGAAAAAGAAATTTCTGCGGCACTCCAGATGACTGTATTGTTTTGCGAGTTTTAATGAGTGGCCCCTTAGGTTTGTATTGCTGCTGAGTTGCAGTAAAGTGCGGCACACATGATGTGGGTCTCGCAGAATCAAGTATGCCATAATCAGATCGCCTCTTAGTCTGCGATAGCTTCCACTGAACACCCTCAATCATTGAAGCCTCTCCTGGTAGGAAAGATTACGCATTCCAATTACGTTCATAGATGCCCGGCGTTGTGGCTGCTCCATGGATGCCAGGCTTGAATTGCGTTTTCGACATGGGGGCGACCATACGCACTAAGCATTTGTCGAAATATGGAGCTGTTTATTTGTCCAAACGCTCATTGCAACAGCCCGACATGTTGGTTCCCGGTCTTCGAGGCCTTTTCGGATTGCCCGGAGCAACCCAAGTCATCTTGAACCAGGACACCTAAGTCACGTTCGAGACTTGATTGTTGTAGTATATTCGCTCCGAGCCGGTATGAGTAGTTGCCCTGATGTCGGATGGAAAGTACCTTGCATTTACTGACGTTGAAATGCAATAAGTTTTGGGTCGACCATTGATACACCGTATCTAGGTCACTCTAAAGCACATGTTGGTCGGCGTTCGCCTGGATCCTGCGCCAAATCTTGATATCGTCGGCAAACATTAGGAAGTTTGAGGCGATTCCCTGTGCAAGGTAATTAATAAACACCAAAAACAAACGTGGACCTCGAACCGAGCCTTGCGGCACACCAAACTCAACTTATATGGGGTTCGATAAAGAGATCCGAACTCTTAACACTAATTGCAGTTGAAGTAGAAAGTTAGCGATCCAGCTTAAAAGCGGGTCGCCGATCCCGTAATGCTGCAGCTTGGATAGTAGTATCCGATGGTCTAGACGATCGAAAGCCTTGGAAAAATCCAGGTAGATCACATCAACACCTTCTCCAGCGTCAGCTGCCTCGGTCCAACTACTGCGTGCAATTAGTAAATTTGTTGTACATGACCTCTGTCGACGGAAACCGTGCTCCTCAGGAGTGATGATGTAGCAGTTTTCCAGATAGCACACCAGTGTACCGGCAACCATGGATTCCATGATCTTGGAGAGTATAAGAAGAATGGATACTGGGCGGTAATTAGAGGGATCAGTTCTGTTTCCCCCTTTGTGAATCGGGGTTAGAATGCCAAGCTTCCACATGGCGGGAACTTGGTTCTGGTCTAAGCAGCTCTGGAAAAACTGAGCTAAAGGTCCTGCTCCAAAGCTGAGACATCGTTAGATGGTTGGATTCCAGTGAACAACCGTTTATGTGCAGTGCGTTTGAGGACATCAGCTAAGGTTTATTCGCGAAGTAGTACAAAACACTGTTTGGTTGCGATTTCCGCTTATGCTCCCGCCGACCGCAGTTCAAATGCTATCAAGGACACATTCTATTACGAATTGAACGCGCTACTACTCAGTACTACTAGTTCACATATTATAGTAATTGCAGGGGATATGAACGGGGTATGAGTTCTTCAGAAGTTCAGCCGGGTGTTAATTATGGGCTTAACTCCGAAAGGACTGACAACGGCGAGCGTCTGCTGCAACTGTGTGCGGAGCACCAGTTGTTTCTTAGTAGCACTACTTTTAGACACAGTGGGCGCCGAAGTGCCACTTGGCGTTCGCTTGTAACTGGCCAGCAATGGACCCAAAGTGACCACATTGCCATACGTTACAGGTGGCGTGATTCCATCATGAATTTCCACTCGTACTGGAATACCTGTGTCGACTCTGATCATGTTGTAGTACTCTGCCGTTTCTCCATGAACTTTGCTGGGAGGCGCACCAAACGTCTCCTCCTATTGGCAACTGAGAAATTGTCTTAGCCCTCGGTCAGACAAGCCTATCAAGACGCACTACGTACCGAACTTTCGCTGTCTTGTCATAATGACACTGAGTTTCAGTGGAATAGAATCTCGGCCGCCATGCACGACGCAGGAGCATCTGTTTGTGGCACGATCAATCGTCACCGCACTAGTCACTGGATATCCGAGAGGTCGGTGAACCTGTTATAATGCAAAAGATACCTCCCTACCGGCTCTGAGCACAATGTGGCCAGACGGCCTATTAGGCGCGAACTAAAGCGAAGCCTACGTGCTGACATGGAACCTGGTAAACCAGTATGGATCCAGAAATGGAGGAGGCAGGGGCAGTAGGCAATTACCGCAAGCTCTTCCTGCGGATCTGCACCACTGGTCACAGGAAACCAGGGGTCAGTGTGACAACCAGGAACAGCGCGGGTGCACTGATACACCATAAAACGCGCCGTATGGCTCGTTGGGCTGAACACTTTCAAGATCAGTTCAGCTGGCCCCCTGTTGCCGGACATCTAACTATTCAGGTGATGCCTGACGAGCCACGGGCAATTAGTTCAGAGCCTCCGTCGGAGGCCGAGGTCCGAAACGCGATCAAGCCCTCAATCGTTTAGGTGCCGCTGGCCCGGATTCCCTCCCACTATTAAGGATGAAGGTGAGGTCCTCTGCAAAGTACTGACCTCACTATTCGACGTGCCTAGGAGGAATACCGTCCGGGCTAACTAGAGCGAATCGATTATAGTGGCAAAATACAGGAAGGGTAGTCGCACGGGGGTATTAGCCTAACGCCAGTTGTGACAAAACTACTGGTTTTGAGTCTCGTTCTTCGCCTCACTGGGGAACGGGAATCTCGGAGTAGGGAAGAACAGGCAGGTTTCCGCCCAGGAAGTGGCTGTATAGACCATGTATTCACTTTGCGGCAGATGCTAGAGCAGCGCCACGCGTACCGCAGACCGAATATAGCTGTGTTCCTCGATTTCAAGAGTGCGTTCGTATCAGTCGATTGGTCGATTCGGTTCGAAATACTTGCGTGGAAAGGTGTTCCCACGAAATATGTGAACATCTTTCATGCTCTACACTCGAAGACTACAGGCCGCGTCAGGGTCTTCGGTGACCTGTCGGATAGCTTTCCGACCACCAGTGGCGTTATTCAGGGTTGTTCGATTTCCCCGTGTTTGTTCAATCTCGTTGTGGACTACATCATGAAGTGTTTCTCTATGGAATCTCACCATGTAGGCACTGAGGTCCTGCCTGGTGAAAGGTTAGCTGATCTTGTTTATGCGGACGATTTCGTCTTGCTTGTCAACGATGTTGCGGCGATACAATCAACCCTGAATACCCTAACTATAGTGGTCCCATTATTTAGTATGCGCTTTGCACCTTCAAAGTGTAAAGTGTTGCTGCAGGACCACCAGCCACCTTATGACAGCTTGACCCTTGCTAACGAGGAACTCGGTGTGGTTGATCAATTCACTTATTTTAGCAGCTGCATCAGCAACGGTGGGCGCATAGAAGCTGAAGTCAGTTAACGCAATGCAAAGGCCAGAGTTGCCTTCTTGAACCTGCGGCATCTTTAGGGACAGAAGGGAGTTTCTCTCCGTCAGATATGCCGTGTATACAAGGTGCAGTATACCGGAAAACACGCTGTTTCAGTATTTTTCAACACTGGATTTTACTGTTGATTTAACCTTCGAAACATCCACTTGTTTTACTGACGGCATATCCGTTGACACAAATCGTTTTGGTGAATACCTTGCTGCACCTTTCTCGCTCTGGTTGATTCGCTTCCCATTTTTGTAGCCTGCACAATATACGTTGGGTTCAGTCGCCTCCAGCTTCTATACTGTCCCGTATTTGACACGTCTCTTACGTGTCATTGATTGCCGACTAGTATCCCAGGCTCCACCCAACAATTGGTGACCCCGATCAAGAACACACCGTCCGCCATTTTGAGTCTTCGTTTTGGTGAGCTCGTTCCAGTGATTTTGATTCATTGCTCGCTATCGTTTTGTTTTCTCACTTGCCACGTATACTTATTCATTTCTCACGATAAATAGTCCCGAGGATAAACCATCTACGTACGTGGTTAGTACCGTAGAGTTAGCCTCCCACCTTTTTGGAAGAATGATCCGTTGTTATGGTTTGCGCACTTACAATCCACTTTATAAACTTGTAAAATTTCATCTGATAATCATCATCATACACGTTAGCTAGAGGTGGGGAACACCTCAGCTACTGTGCCGCAATACACAGAAAAAAGGAGAAAAAATGCAACTGGTGCAAGCTGGCTGAGCTACCGGTAACGGATGGATATCGTTCCGGTAAGCTACCAGCCGGCTGCTGTGCACCAAAAAAATTACTGTGCAAAATTATATAAGGCTAAATAATGAGATCGTGGTTAGAGGGGGAGGCTAAGAGGGATGGGGTGGGACAAAGAAACTCACAGCACGAACGCCACTGAGGTCAACTCCTTGCCATATCAGCAAGTGTGTCCAACCAAACGTGTTCATCGTCTTTCGGACCCCAACCAGGGAGCCGAGACGCTCAAACCGAGGCCAGCTCAGAAGTGAGTGATAATGCTAAATATCATCAACTTATGTCCCGTTTTTTGCACAGTATATCCTCCCAGGTGAGAGACATCATAGCTTGCCCCCTCCCGATGCGAAATATGAGACTTTAAAGCAGACGATCATTCAGCGAATCATGCCCTCTGACAAGGTTCGACTGCAGCAACTGTCTAGGGATCTGCAGCTAGGGGACAGGATGTCTTCAGCCTTGTTGCGACGGATGCAACAGCTCCTAGCCAACAGGCTCCTAGGCACATCCAGAATGAATGCAGGGATTCTCCGCGAAATGCGGCATATTCCGGCTGGAAGCGAACACAGTGAAACTCGCAAAGAGCTCCGGGCAAAACTCCGTGCTAGCCTGAAGAGAGACTGTGAATCCTGGTGGTCTCATTGTGCATCAGAGATGGAAATGGCCGCTGCACTTGGTAACCATCGCAAGTTATTCCGTCTGATACGGGAAACGGGCAGCAGGAGACCTGGTGTTAATGAAACTATACGTGACGAGAGTGGACAGCCTATCCACAACTTATCAAAACGCTTAGAGCGTTGGGTTGAGCACTTTAAAAGGCAGTTTAATCGGTCGGAATGGTTAGATTTCTCGCTGATCAGTGATCGCCCCGCTCCGTGGGCTGTTCCTTTGGATCCACTCTCTCGCTCAGAAGTCGAACCTGAGATCGAACTGTTGAAGTTAAATAAACCCGCGGGACCTGATGACTTTCTTCCAGCCCTCTTCAAATTCAGGGGACCTGCTCTTGTGGAGTATTTACACGAGTTACTAGTGAAACTGTTGGAGCAGGAAACTGTCCCAACCGATTGGAGCCGCTCCATCATAGTCCCAATTTTCAAAGGAGGCTCACGATCGGAATGCGGCAGCCATAGAGGAATCAGTCTGATCTCCATCGCCTCCAAATTGCTTGCCTCTGTCATCCTTCACAGACTGACTGGCACTCGTGAAAGCCAGATTCGTGAAGAGCAAGCAGGGTTTCGTCGAGGTCGTGGCTGCATTGACCACATCTTCACTTTGCGTCAGTTGTTGGAGCACCGTCACACATATTGGCGGCCCACCGTTGTCGTGTTCCTCGATATCAAAGGTGCATTCGATTCGGTGGATAGACATGCACTTTGAGACTGTCTACTCAAGGAAGGTGTACCTGAAAAATATATACGTGTTATCCAAGCATTATATGCGCGTAGCTCGGGCAGAGTGAGGGCTTACGGCAAGTTGTCGTCGCCCTTTAATATCTCCAGCGGTGTGAGACAAGGATGCCCGCTGTCACCTTTCCTCTTCAACTTCGCTGTTGACGAAGTCATGGAAATCGCGTTCACAGGACACGACTTAGAAGGTGTGGAGAACGACTTCTTGACTTAGAGTATGCTGATGATATTGCCCTCATCTGTGACAGCTCACAAATGTGCCAAGCAGCACTGGACAGATTAGCACTAGCTGTCCGTCACTTCGGGCTTTGCTTCGCACCCTCGAAGTGCAAAGCGTTTCTCCAAGATTGGTCTGGACCGCATCCTACGCTGACCCTTGGTGGGGATCAGCTAGAAGTCGTTCAAAAATTCAACTACCTGGCAAGTTGTATCAGCGCCCGTGGGATTGAAGATGTAATCACGGATCGTATAGGAAAAGCTCGGGGCGCTTTTGCTAACCTTCGCCAATTGTGGCGCCGGCGCGACATCACTCTTGCCTTGAAGGGTGGAGTGTACAATGCAGCAGTACGTTCGACCCTGCTGTACGGTTGTGTAACCTGGCCGCTTAAAGCAGCGGACCGAAAGAGGCTAGTTACGTTCGACCACCGGTGCCTTCGTAATTTAGCTCACATTTGGTGGGAACACCGCGTGAGCAACGAGCGTGTTCGACGCCTTGTTTATGGCCCAGGAAAAGGAACTGGACCGCTCAGCACCGTTATTTCACGCGTCAGGCTCCGATGGCTCGACCACGTGTTACGCATGCCAGCCCACCGACTCCCGCGACGTGCGTTGTTTGCGTGCTGGGGGGTGTGAATGGAAGAAGAGAAAGCGTGGCCAAGCGATGACTTGGTCCAGAGGAATGAAAGCCCTCACTTCTGAGTTGGCCTCGGTTGGAGCGTCTCGGCTCCCTGGTTGGGGTCCGAAAGACGATGAACACGTTTGGTTGGACACACTTGCAGATATGGCTAGGAGCCGACCTCAGTGGCGTTCGTGCTGTGAGTTTCTTTGTCCCACCCCATCCCTCTTAGTCTCCCCCTCTAACCACGATCTCATTATTTAGCCTTATATAATTTTGCATAGTAATTTTTTTTGGTGCACAGCAGCCGGCTGGTAGCTTACCGGAACGATATCCATCCGTTACCGGTAGCTCAGCCAGCTTTCACCGGTTGCATTTTTTCTCCTTTTTTCTGTGTATTGCGGCACAGTAGCTGAGGTGTTCCCCACCTCTAGCTAACGTGTATGATGATGATATGATGATGTGGATGCGGATGCAACGCCTCCCGGAAACCACACAGGCCATCCTTGCCGTGGCAAGCGCCCTGCCTCTCGCAGCAGTTGCAGAACTAGCAGACCGTGTCATCGAACGACATTAATTAACGAACGAATCTAGGACATTCACTCGATTTAGTCCCGTCCCAGCCCCAACGACATACGTGACTAGTGAGCCGTCAGCTATCGACGCTTTGTCATCGCAAATAGCATCACTACAACGCCAAGTCGAGAAACTCTCCCTAGACGGTAAGCAGCACAGCGACTCTAGCTCATCACCTCGTCTCATGAAGCGCAACAATTCAGGCTTTTGCTTTTACCACTCGCGTTTTGGTAACAAAGCCCGTAAGTGCGAGCAACCAAGCAGTTTCCCAGCCGCAAAGAAGGGAAACTTTTAGGCCGGCCCGTAATGGCGACTAACGGTGTAGGCAAAGCCCATAGTCGTCCCGCCAACATTAGGGATTATGATGCCGAGACCCAGTTCTTAGTTGATACCGGGGCGGAAGTCAGCGTCATTCCCCCTATGACAGGTGAACCTATCGCTTCCTTGTCGAAAAGCCTCAGTGCCGCCAAGGGTACGCCAACAGCCACTAACGGTCATTGGTCGATTACCTTGGACCTAAGCCACTGGGTATTCACTGTCGCTGCAGTCCCCTTTGCCATCATCGGCATTGACTTCCTCAAGCATTTCGACCTCTTAGTCGATGCGAAACGCCAGATGATAGGCGATACTGTAACGAAACTCAGTGTACGTGGCATCAACGCCAATAATATATATATATATATATATATATATATATATATATATATATATATATATATATATATATTGGCTTATATCCAAAATCTTCTTGTCGGACCGCCAATATCGCAAATATAACACAAGTCTACGCCTTTCCCCAGACTACTCCAACCTCTTTTCTCAGTATTCCAAGCTCGTTCAGCCAATGAACGCAGCTTTGCCCGTGGCATCCCAAGTCACGCACCACATACGGACGAATGGCCTCCCGTCTCATGGCACCCACGCCGACTATCGCCCAAGAAACTAAAGGTAACTAGGGCGGAGTTTGAGCACATGCTTAAACTCGGAATTATCCGCCCTTCCAACAGCCCTTGGTCCTCGACCCTGCAGATTATCACCAAGAAACCTGATGAATGGCGCCCTTGCGCTGATTACCGCGCACTCAATCGGCTAACCGTCCCAGATAGGTACACCATCCCACACATGCAGGATCTACCGCATGCCTCACAGGTAAGACGATCTTCAGCAAGATCGATCTGGTTCGCGCCTATCACCAGATACCTGTAGAAGGAAATGCCATTTCTAAAACAGCTGTTATCACTCCTTTCGGCTGGTTTGAATTTTTAAAAATGCCATTTGAACTGTGCAACGCCGCACAAACCTTCCAACACTTCATCCACGATGTCACTCGTGGCCTAGACTTCGCTTATTCCTACCTGGATGATATTTCAGTAGCTAGTTCATTGGGACAAGAGCACCTCGAGCATCTTCGGACTCTCTTCCAGCGCTTTATCCAACACGGTGTCACAGTCAATCCGAGTAAGTGCGAACTCGGTAAATCAACGGTAGAATTCCCAGGCCACTTCATTTCATCATATGGTATAGAAGCCCTTCTTGATAAGATCCAGGCAGTCAGGGAATTCCCAGCTCCGACTTCATTCAAGCACCTCCGTCAATTTTTTGGTTAAGTCAGCTACTATCGACACTTCATTCCGCGCTGCGCTCAGCTCATACAGTCTCTGACTGACCTACTCAGAGGGAATGAACGTAAGTTCGCTTTCCCTGACACAGCACAGACAGCCTTCGCCGAGCTCAAGGATGCTATCTCAAAAATAGCCGTCTTCGCTCATTCCGAATCGACTGCACCCCTTTCTATTACGACTGATGCCTCAGACGTCGCGGTAGGAGCCGTCCTCCAACAACACGTTGGTGGGCAATGGCAACCGCTTGGGTTCTTCTCCAAGCGTCTGCAGCCAGCGGAATCCCACTACTGCACGTTTGTCAGAAGACTGCTCGCCATGTACTTAGCCATTCGTCACTTCCGGTAGACACTCGAAGGTTTCGCTTTCACGGTCTACACTGACCACAAGCCCCTCAGCTTCGCCTTCAAATCTGCTTGCGACAAATATTCACCACGGGAAACAACACACCTAGACTTTGTCACGCAGTTCAATGCTGATATACGTCATGTCTCAGGTGTCGACAATCCCGTCGCCGATGTTCTCTCACTCGTCAACCTCACTCTCCAATCTGCCTACCATCGACCTTGTCGCCATGGCATCGGCTCAGGCTAAAGATGAAGACATACAACGCACTCTGCAGTCCACTTCGCTGCATGTGCAATTTGTTCCTCTCCAAACCACGGAAGGAGCCATTCTCTGTGACACTTCCACAGGTTGTCCTAGACCCCTTGTGGCCGTCTCCTTCAGACGCACAGTCTATGACGCACTGCACTCACTATCACATCCCGGTATATGGGCATCTTTGAAACTGGTCACCGAGCGTCTCGTTTGGCCACGTATAAACAAAGATGTTTGTATCTGGGCTCACGCCCGCCTTCAATGCCAGCGCTCCAAAGTACATTGTCACACCCACGGTGCTCTTGGTTCATTTCCTGCCCCGGACTCTCGGTTCTCGCATGTACACTTAGACCTGGTAGGTCCATTGCCTCCTTCACACGGATCGGTATACATACGTACATGTGTCGACCGCTTCACCAGATAGCCAGAAGCCATTCCCTTAAGAGACTGCACGGCCAAGACTGTTATCCGGGCCTTCTTAGGTCAGTGAATCTCGCACTACGGATGCCCACCCACCGTTACAACTGACCGAGAAACGCCTTTCGAATCTTCATAATTCGATTCGTTCTGCAACTTTTTAGGTTGTCGCCGCATTCACAACACAGCGTATCACCCATCTGCCAACGGGTTAGTTGAACGCTTCCATAGACAGCTTAAAGCCTCGCTCTGCGCCTCCTCCGACCCTAGCTGGAGCCGAAATGTTTCGCTCGTACTCTTAGGCATTCGCAGCAGCATCAAAGCCGACTTGCAATGTGCACCAGCAGAGCTGGTTTACGGTACAACGCTAAAGTTGACACGAAAATTCGTTTCATCTCACGCATCGTCGGGTATGCCTCCGCCTAACTTTGCATCCTCGCTAGCTCAACGCATGCGTTCACTACACCCGACTCCGCTTTGTGAGCGCACTAGAGATGTGTAAATGTACAGCGGACTCTCTACCTGCAGTACGTTTTTCCTCGCACCGACGCAGTGCGGCACCCTCTTCAGCCTCCCTAAACTGGCCCTTTCAGAGTTCTGCCACGTACTCCGTGACATTTTACTTTAGACCAGAATGCTCACCGAATAACGGTGTCCATCGACCGACTCAAAGTGGCTTTCTTTGACGAACCAATTGCAACCCATCCTGATGCTATCACACAAGCACCCGCACATGCAGTGACTTTCCGAGCCCTGGATATTCCGAAACCTTCCATCGTCCTTGACCCTCAACCTACCCCGACTCAACCCCAAGCAACCGATCGACGTGGTAGACAGGTCAAACGTGCGGTCCGTTTTCATATTTTGTAAACGTTTGCTATTTCCATTAACACACCTTTTTCGTCTTTAGTGGTAATTGTGCGTCGCATCCACAAACGTTTTGCAAAATCCACAAAAGTAGACTAAAACATGTTGGAAGCCTTAAAAACGTATTTGCTTTTATTATGCATGCCATGTACCCTCTCCGGCTTCAAGCCACTTCTCCGACCCTTGCCCACTCCCTCCGAGTTCTACCTTCTCGAAATGCAACCGCCGGAACTGCCCAGGCAACGCTCGAGTGACTCGCCGTACCCTAGTCAGATTGCCTGTTTAAAGTGTTTAGTGCTAAGTTATCTGCGGGGTAATGGCTGATTGTGACGCGTGGCAGTGAAAGCCGCAAGGAAGCTGTCTCACCGATGCCGCCTTATCTTTGCACGATAGCCAGCTATCTGTGAGGGTATGTTGTCTACACAATGTGTAGGCGCCTTGACCCTGAATGTTTGCTTAGGGCATTAAGGTTTTCAGGTAAGCTTCCCTTCTCTCCCTCTTATTATTCTTTATTTCATAGATCATCGTGGTTGTATGGCAGCGAAGCATCAGTTCAAATGGCTGATGTACTGCTGTTGATAGTGATGACCGGGATTGTCTGTTCCTTGCAGTACTTTTCGAACAGGCGGGTCGGTACATTGCAGAGGACCTCATCACCATTCTTAAATAGTGCAGGTTCACGGGAATCCGGACCAGGACCTCGAAAACATTTGGGGGCTATGACCGTGTTTCGGACGTCAGCGTCCGACGGAACCTGCAAACTGGCGGTTCATAACTCAACCTAAACTACATGGTATAGAGGCTTTAAGAAATTGACAGGGACTTGGTCAAGTTGGTGCGTGCCGTATTCGTGGATGGGGGCCTCGGGATAGTCGACACCAACGGTTGGAGACCCTGTCAGACATGGCGCAGTCATAAAGTCAGTGACGTTCTTGCATTCTGCTTCTTTCATTTAGTCGGCAATTTTCGTTCTATTCTGATTTGTCGAACGCATTTCCTTCTTGCTTTCGTTTTTTCTACATTCTAGTTGCACTTAACCCCACTATCCTACCGGTGTTATTTAGTGTTATTCTTACGGTGTGAGTCGTAACAACTGGTTCCACCGCAATTCGGTGCTCTGATCACAGCTGATCAACTGAACTGTAAACTAAAAGCTGTAACTTATCTCTTCTCTCCGCCTTGAGTTCGAAAATAGTCCTTATAAAGTAACCCCATTCATATTTTCCTATTGGCGTTCTATTACATGTGGTACCCCACAGCGGCACATTTCCACCAGTTAATTAATACTATTTTCAGTACGTCCTCCGGTACAGAAGGTTGTCCATTTCCCCATTTTTATTCAAACGTCGTGGACTGCATCATGGAATGTTCCCTTGTGGAGTCTCACAATGCAAACGTTGAACTTCTGCCCAGTGAAAGGCTAGTTGATCATGATTATGGGGATGACATTGTCTTAGTTTTTCACCATGTTAGGACGGATCAATCAACCACGAATGGCCGTTTTAGAGTGGTCCCATGATTTTCAAAGTAAAATATGTTGTTGTAGGACCACTAACCATTTGATGACGCTTTGATCCTTGATAGCGAGGAACTCGAGGTAGTTGATCAAATCACTTACCTTAATAGCTGAATTAGCAACGGCAGGCGCACAATTACTGAAGTCAGTCCAAGTATAGCAAAAACCAGAACTGCATTCTTGTATATGCAATATCTTTGGCTTCAGAAAGGGATTTCTCTCGGTCTTCAAGGCCGTGTTTACTAGGTCATAATGAGGGCCGTCATACTCTATGGTAATGATACTTAGTCCTCTCGAGCTGAGGATCCGCGAAGTATGCCTGGCGTCTCATATCATCAGCGTCTCCGCAACGATAATATGTGTAGGCAAGTATTAGGCAATGGTAACCAGGCTGCTTCCTTAGAATAAATGATAGCACTGAATAACGCGTTGGCTTAGACACGTACTTCCTTTATCCGGTCACCGCTTACCGAGGAGCGCCTTGTTTCGTTTGCTAGATTTAGGGTGGCGCAAGACTCGAGGTGGACAAAAGTTGACTCGGCAGCGAGAAATGAAGTAACTGGTGATCAAACGGTGCCGTCGTTCCGTCTTACTTTCCAGACTGGGGTCCACGTGACTCGCTTTGTGCTTGGCTCTAGACTTCACAGGACATGACTTGCAGTCGACACCAGTGACGTGTCTAGTGTCGTCTCCTAGTCGGACTGCCTGTTGAAATTGTGTTTGGTACTGAGTTATTTGCGTGGTAATGGCTGATTGTGACACGAGGCAGTGAAAGCTTTACGGAAGCACTCTCGCTTATGCCGCCTTATGTGTGCACGATGGCCAGGTGTTTGAGACGGTATGGTATTGACAAGGTGTATGCATCTTGAAGCTGAATTTTTGCTTAGGGCATTAAGGATTTCTCGCTGTCTTTTTTCTCTCCCTTATTATTCTTCATTCTGTAGGTCGTTGTGATTGCACGACAGCGAACCATCAGTACAAATGCCTGGTGTGCGGCTGTTGTTGATATTATTGATGAGGATGATGATGATGATAAGAAAAGTTGTTTCTCATCTTGTGACGCCTTTTCGCACCGTAAGCTATCCCAATGACTTGTTGGTACGATCATCCTCAACCAGCAAGTTTTTGGTAGGAACTGCTAGTTTATATACTGTAGCAAACGAGATTAGATCCTTGACATGTTAAATTTTTGGTTTTGATTTTAAATGACCGTTTGGGGACACACATCACAAGTGTATCGTGTAGAGAATTTGGCTATTGTCAAGTTTCGTTTGATCCGAGCAATTTCGGATCACCATTTTTTGGACTACATGATACCCATCCCTGGGTCCTCAGGAAACACAGTCCATCGTTTTTCATGTTCAATCTGATTATTTTCTCGAGATTTTCATGTTAGGTAAACAGTATTGCACCCCGTTTTAACTCGTTACTCTTCGTGCTGATTGCCCGCAGATAGTAGCACGCCGGTTTTATGCTTTTTCTACCTGTGTTACGCTGTTAAAGCTGCCGTATCGTATTTACTGAATACCAGCGCTACTGTGTCTTCGGTTGCACTGGACAGCGAGTCTACTGCTGTATGTGGCAACATTGGCTGTTCATATTGCGTGACAGATGATTCTGGTGACAAGCAGTGCGATGTAGGTAACCACAGGTACCATGAGGTTTGTACCGGCTTGTGTTCTGAGCAATACGCAGTGCTGTCGACTAGTAATAACGCTGTTCAGTTTGGTTGGCTGCTGTAGCTGCTTGCCTGGGCGTGTTTTTGTCAAAGATAAGGAATCAAGCAACGTCCGGCTCCCTAACGAGTAACTGTATGCTTTTCTTTTGTCTCCACCGAATAGCGGAATTACTCGTGAATCCACTTTGGTTTCGATAAATCTCAGCCCATTAGCTCAGCCAATTACAACAACTGTCTGTGAGAATCGACTAAGGTGATGGTTAGCGTGTCAAGTGCTTACAGTACTAAGTATGATCTGACGAGGCCAAATCTGATGGCGTATTTGACCGCCAAAATCGGGACCGAAGTTAGGGTACCTGCGCCTACTAAAAGCAGGAAGAAAAGCACTAAAAAAGTGCATGCATCCTCAAGTCTGACTGGACTAGAATCGTGAAGGTGCTGGGGATGGAGCACAAAGCTCCAAGCCCGATTATCCCAGTTACTTTAACGAAAACGCACAGTGGCACTTACTGTCAAACGGAACGAACCATTCGTAGATTAAAAAGCTTGTGGAATGAATACGCGCCGTCGATGTGCTTTTTTACGGAAGCAGCGTTATTTTATGTAACAGTGTCGAATCTGTGGCAGCTCTTCACAGGAAACTTACGGTCAAAGGTTTCCAGCGTCAGTTAGATGCTCTTGGGTGATAATAACAAATCTTTCCCATCTATCCAACTTATATTGTCAGCTTTCTCCTGTTTTTTTCAGTTTCACATATGCCTCGATACCACCATTATTTAGTTCACATTCCTACTCTTGTTTTCTGATTTTACTATTGACTCTTTCTTACTTCATGTACCCCGCCCGCCAGGGACTGCTGCGCAGGAAATGTTGGCAGTAACGGCCGGCATAACACGAGTGATTGAGAGATGTTTACTTTGGTAACTGTTGGAGCACCCCGAGTAGCAGCTTTTTATGCCGCCGTCCGTCTCAACCAGATAAATTTGGCACGAATTGTTGTCACTGGGAAAAGTTTTCTGCACGGCCTTAACGTATATTATGAATGCATTTTCCGGGCTGCACGTACCATCTATACTAATAGGGAAATCGATTTCCAAATTGTGAATCCATAAAACTGAAGACGTAAGGCTACATCTGAAGCTTTCTAAGTGGCCGAAATTCGTACCGGATTTGTCTCACTTGGACGGCCGAAGACAAGAAAACGGCCTTTCAGGGCGCTTAACCGGTCACTCATGCGTACAAATTTATGATAGGTATTTGTGCATTACCGAAGCGACCTACCTTTTGAGGTCCTGGGGGATTCAGACTCGCAGTTCCCTAATTCTCTTTGGTGCGACCTGCAGTTAAAGACAGACACTTGACTTATAGCCTTGTTGCACCGCCATCTATCTTTATATCCGAAACAGACTGTCGCTTTGCGACTGTTCTAAAGGGAAATACATTTACATCTGTATCATGGTGCTTTCCACGTACATTGTTATAGAAACCCATGTCCTAACCGGAGAACAATTCAAAGCCGATCTGTAGGAGCTCGTAACGACTGTTCCGCTTTACAAACACGTCAATTTGTCCACGGTTCAGAACTAGTTACAAACTATCTGTGCTGGATCTTGTGATCAACACTAAGGATCACATGATTGATGTGTTGGTTGTAGACTTCCCGTTGGGTTGAAGTGAGCATGCAGTCTATGTTTTCAACTTCGTCTTCTATGCGGAATATTGGAATGAGTACTGTAAGGTGATGCGAATCATCACAAAATACGATTGGCTAGCCAAACTCGTTAGCACCACAACCTGGCCGTTTCTTACCGAAGAGCCCCCGGAGGTCGCTTGATTCGAGTTTTTCAACAAAGTCATTCGGCTGATTACGGAACCTTCAGAGACAAGAGTTTGCAATGGGTCTAAATCAGTGTCTTTCGTTAGGAGCAACACTCGGAAATGTATGTTAATACGCAACGCAGCATGGCTGGCGTATATATTGGCTCTAACGCCAGAAACTTGGGACAACTACATAGTCCAACGTAACTGCTTCACTTAACTGTTCAGCGAAGATAAAGCCGAAAGTCAGCAGAATATCGCTGAAATCTTCAGCACTAACCATAAACTGCTGTACAAGCACGACTGTGGCCTACGGAAGGCAAAGCAGAGATTCCCTCTACTCATGACGGCTGATAACAAACAAGAACAGCTACAGAAGTAGCAAACGCGCAGCGGGGCAATATACCTCTACATTTCAGAGGGTCCTGCTATCAAGCGATCTTCCAGCTTTTTCGCCCCGCCGCCAAGACTCACCCATATCTCTTGCCTCTAAAGCTGTATTCAAAAGTTGATGTCGTTGCGCAAACATAGCTCATTAAGTGTCGTTACCACTCGTCTAGAAGCATTGGAAGAAGCGGCAAGACAACTGGTAGAATCTGTGACTTTTCTTCCAGCGCCGCTTGGACCAGAACTAGGTTTCGGCCATGGGAAGCTTGGAATAATAACTCTGCTTCACGAAGACGGAACCAAAACTGAGGCTTTAAACCACCGCCCAGAATCTTTTCTCCTTCTACTATTCAAGTTCATGGAATCCATCGTTGCCGATACGTTGTTGTGCTATCTGGAAAACTGCAACATTACTGCTCCTGAGTAGCAGGCTTCCGTCGACATCGATTGTGCACAACGAATTTATAATCGCACGGAGAAGTTGGATGGTCAGCTGACGCAGCAGAGGACGTTGATATGGTTTATAAGGATTTGTAGTAGGCATTCGATCATCTAGATCATGGGATACTCCTCTCCAAATACCAGTATTACGGAATCGGTGTCCCTCTTCTAAGCTACAGCGCCAACTTTCTCCTTCAACGGCAATTAGTGATCAGAGTTCGTAGCTGTAGAGCGGAACTCACGTACTGGTTGCAACGAGAACTAGTAGGAACCAATACGGATACCAATTATTCAGTAGGTAGTCGAGCTCAACGTGTATCGTAAAGCTGCAATGAACAAACAGAAAATTAGCAAGAGCACAGAGCAAGGTGGCGTGCAAATTCAGAGAATTCGAAAGGGAACAAAGGGACGATCGGAAGATATAAACGAGGATAAAATCCAATGTCGGAGTATACTGAAAGTGTAAATGTTTCATGTTCACTACTATAGGATCCCATACAAGTGCAGTGCAGTGTGCCGCAAAATTCAGTTTTAGGTCCGCGATGGCTTTTGGTGTTTATTATTGCTCCCGCACAGGAAATCGCTTTAAACTTCCTATTGTTTGTCGACGACATCAAGATATGGAGCTGGATTTGGGTGAATGCCGATTAGCATCTGCTTCAAAGTGACCTGGACACAGTACATCAGTGGTCAATCCAAAGTTTACTGCATTTCAACGTAAATGCAAGATATTCTTTATAGGACATAATATCAACTACTCATATATGTTTGAAACGCATATACTGCAGGAATCTTCCCTCGAACGTGATCTGGGTGGGCTGGTTCGGAATGACTTAGATTGCCCCAGGCACCAACACTAACAACGTTTAAAAGACGGTTGGATGACGCACTCATCCACGTACACTTTGTTACTCAGCACTATGTCTCCATCTTACTCCTGGAATGTACCTTGGATTTATTCATTTATCTAAGGGTACTGTGAAACAAAGCGTGTTGCAGGACTAAGGCATAACAAACCTAGGTCCCTCTTTTTATATGTAATACTGTTTTATTATTTTTCAATAACCTCACCAAATGTGCCAACGGATTTGTAAAGCAGTGCGCTTTAGCCCGTATAAATTCATCGTTTATTGACGGAAAGTACGATTCCATTTAAAAGTAAAGTCATATAAATTCCCTTAGTGGTAATTATGAATAATAATATTTAGCAGTTTATCTGGGCATTCCTCATATTATTTATTTTTGCCGCTGCGAATGAGAAACAATGGCTGGCTGAACGGTTGGCCGTCCATCTGGGCGGTTAGCCGGGATGTGGCATTCATAGGTTGAATTACATTGGAATATTGAGAGCAGGTGTGTGACCCCTTGTCAGCTCCATCGGTTTCCAATCATCGCAACGCGGGTGCTTGCTGTCGGGAAACGGTACTCCGCCGGCGATCGTCAGCTTTCGAGTAAGAGCAGCAGGATGCTGCCGTGTCAGTTAGATGGGTGTTTAACAATAGTTTGAAACTTTCCTCTGAGTCAATGATGTGTTTCGGCAGATTGTTCTCACCATTTACCACTGGAAGATAGAGCAACTTGCGGACGGGTGCGAAGTGTCCTCGCTTTAACTAATATCCACTTGTGGCCACGTGTCGAGCTGTCCACACTGCGATGGAAGAACTGCTGCAGCTCACTTCCAAGCTCTCCCCTTAGGATGCGTCTGGCGTAAAGGAAACCTCCGCGACGGCAGTCGTATTCCATGGCGAACAAGTTCAAAGTCTTAGGTCGATGAGTGTAGGAGAGGTCCCGAAGCTCCGATAGAGATTTCGAACCGTCCCTCTGCACTTTTACTTCAAATTGCGCTATCAATTACTGTCCAAGGATATACAGAGGAGTGATTTGCGTGATTTTCCAATTGTTACGGTACTATCCTAACCATTTGTGTCCTAGTGGTACTTATAAGTACTGCTTTGTTTAAATTGTAATACTGTTTCGGTGCAAGCGTCATTCCTGCGGGTACCAGCAAGGATAGATACAGTAGCCTTCTATCAACAAGAATGCCACAACTCCGATACTTTGCTGCACAGCGTGTGTATTAACATTTTGTGGTTCATGTCAAGCTATAAGTGAATTAATTCAGGACTCAAAGAGTTAACTTGGTCAAGCTGCTTGCACCCAAAATGCCGTAGAAAATCGTTCGAGTGTCACTTAGATATTACCAATTAAATTCTCTCATGTTATCGAGAAATGGGATGCACACCTGTTTACATATTTAGTTAAAAATCCGATTAATATTCGACACTCTTGTCCACGCTTAGTGAAGTCTATGTAAGATATCGGGTACATTATTACAAGACGCATCTGTGCACTAAGCGGAGTAAGAGTAAGGACGACTGCGAGCAGCGTTGTATAATAAAAACTAAATGCCCTATCTGTAATGGAAATCTAATCATAATACACTTACTAAGTTCGGCTACGCATCAAACATGGGATACCTACAGAAACCATCATATGCATATTGTATATATATATATATATATATATTAGTTTTGCATTATATAAGGTAGATAGCAGTGAGTTCTCAAACTGGCACTAGTGTGCGTTTGATATGAGAGTTGCATTCATAGTATCAAAACATACCTGATAAACAAATGCAATATGAACACCGGTAGGCATATATATAGGGCCAATAGAGCCACTTATAACCTACAATGTATTACGTCTACGCAACTACACTAACATGTTTGCGGATTATTGTTTTCCTGCAGTCGGTTTTGTTATGTACCTCCATTATATTCGATGTATAGACTTTACTTTGCTGTCGTAATTTCTCATGGGTAAAAGAACGGTGAACGAAGATGCATTATTTTCCGCAAGTCCCAGTTGCAGCGACATTCCAGGTACCGAGTTGAGCGTTTGACTGCACAGGGTCGAAAAATACTTGTCAGGAGGGAGCATTGCAGTACAGGTTAACGTAGCAATCTCATGTTTCCTATCAATAGTTTGCGTTCTTCGTTTATATACAGCCCTACATTGTTGCATATTCCCTTTTCTGAAAATGAAGAAACAATGATTTTTGGGCGCTTGGTTTCGAAGACCCAATTGGGTCAATAATGTTTGCTGTAACCTTTCTATTGGAGTGCTTAACCTGGTAGATATAAATGGCTTCCTATAATTAAAAATAAACTGATCACCTAATTGCAAGTAGTATCATGGAGACAGCGCTATTCTGTACTACAGAACACGATGTGGCACCAATTTAAGTGTCCCCGCAGTTGTGTAACTGAACGGTGCCAGGTACCGCGTTGTTACGCCTTGAAATAGAGCCGGTGCGTAGTGGTGATTTATCTGACTAAAAGTATAATTATTGAAGGCTGTTAGCAATACTTTATCTTAAAATGTTGGTTATATCCAAGTAGCGACAACAATTATATATGAACTTAAATGGTGTTCGACTGTTCACTGCTTTGCTTCCTGGCAATGGAGTCCTTTCACTCATACTCCACCCAACATTGCAAACAGTTTTACTCACTATTAACCTATGATTGCGTAGGGCGTCTACTTCGGACGACAGTGGTGATTTCGTGGGTGTCGAACATGCTGATGCCAGAGTGCGTGAGATGTTTTGCTGACCAATCAACCTTTTGTGTCTTCCAACGCGCAACCTTCAACTGCTGGCATATGTTAGCTAACAGCAGTGCACCGCTACCAGCGATCACAACACCTGACCCTAATTAGATTCACCCCACGCTGAACAACGTACTAACTTGGGAGTCATTTTGCTTGACTGTTAGGCGCCGACCTCCTCAGGAATGCTCAGGTCAATAGCAACGATAAGTAACCCACTCATTACGGTGAAAAGGTTCATAGCGGGCTACCCAGCCTGTACTTATAGCCTTGACCCCTATTCCTTATCTGCTTCGTTGTCGAGGCACTGAGAGCTGGATTTTCAGCAAATTCGTCACATCTATTTGTGGATCGGCTTATTCAACTTCCAAGAAATCGCCACGCTGCAGTCCTCGGTGAAAACCATTCACATTCGTGGGCGAAATATTGTGCAAACAGCTCACTTTAACACTAAATGTTGGTTGCGGCAGGATTTCACCACAGCGCAAGTTTTGCGTTGCGCTACTCGGTAGTTGTTATAGAGAATATACCATTTATTTATTTATTTATTTATCTATTTATAGATATTTCTATTTCAACAATAGCAAAGCTTTCAGGTGAAAGCATTCAGTTTCAAATGGGACTGGAACGGTAGTCAACGCTTGAGTGTTCCTTTGTGAGCGGATCGTTGGGACAGGAAATGTTAGAGTGCTACGAGGTCCTGGTGTAACTAAAATGAAGCCCCCAAACCTTACCATCGCCAACAAAGTACCGCCTATCTTCCCTTCAATAGTCGTACCCGATTTGCAGGTTACGTAAATACGAAAGTGATGGAAAGAAGGTGAAACGCAAAGAGGAAGGAAAGAGATTTAAATGAAGGATGACACGAAAGAGTGAGTAGAAGCAAAGGATACCTCTCCTAGGTCGGAAATGGATTTAGTCCTGAGAAGGGAAAGTTCATTAATGCCATTAAAGTGAGGCTGACTGCCGCTCAAATCCTCTCCCATTGGGCTCACTGATTATACTTTCTAGAAGCCTGATCCAGCATTCGATAACTCCAGGCGATAACGAAGTTTCCTTTCTGATCCGGTCGGAACGAGGCTAGTGTCGCTTCATGGGATGACTGCAAATACAATGTAACCTAGCCGGGTCAATTAGCCAGCTACCTTCCATTCCTTCCAACCCTGTGAAAATGCAATATATTATCTTGAAGTCTCCTCGAAGCCGTCGGTATTACAATGAATGCATATCTAAGCTAAGTAAACGCTCGGGGTACGAAGGATCTCGTATCCCCTTGAGCAACTTGATATCTACTAGCAAAGCTCGCCTGAGCTCCGTATCGTCCCGAACCAGCCAGTACGTGCAAGCCTAAACTTCATATTCCAAATAAAGCTAAAGTAAAGCGGAGAACAGCTTCTCAAAAACCTCGGCAGTTAATCCTTCGAAAAGACTGTGTATTAATTAGAAACATTTGAAAACCATGCTTGGGGTCTTCTTCCAGCTCTTCGTTTTAGTTGGTTTCACCACACCTTATCATTAAAGCTTTTTCCACCCCGACCCTGCCATTTCGTAGCTGCGCTCTCTGTTTTCATTCATTCATCAATCGGAGAGTCAACACTCAGTTCCCTGCCCTAACCTACTTATACTCGACCAGTCTGCTTATCTTTGACTTCTTCCTGACTACCGGGATGTTAACCGTCTATGCCTTGTAGACACAAAGATGTCTCTTCATTAATGCAGTAAGAAGACAGAGGTTGCGATATGTTAACATTTCGATTGCTCTCGTCAGTCTACTTCTCTCCCTCTCCTCGATAGACTGCTGGATTTGTTCACCCTATGTGAACATGGCCACTTTTACCTCTTACCTGTCCATTTGTTTTCCCAAATTTACGGCTCGAGTCAACTTTTTGCGCCGATTAATCCAGTCTCGACTGATCGGTCTCCTCTCCGATTTTAGTGACGTATCCGGTCATTATTCGGGAGACTTAACTCTCTGTCCTTATTACTTCGAGAGCCGCGTTCACTCTCACGGTTTCTATCTGTAAAGCTTCTCCTATCTCGACTCAGCCACCTGCTTGTCGCGCTCCCTTTCGGCATTTCTTGCACACCCGGAGAACCAGCTCTCGTTAATTTGCCCTAGTATATATGCCTTTAACTCTTTTAGACTATAAAACTGTAAACCTTTTAGGCTCGGCATAACTAAAATAACATACTTTATATCGCGAGCCCGCCTGACTCACTTACCATAGCTTAATCTAGACGCTTCCATCTTTAACCCGCTAATCCCTGCAGGCCTAATTTATTTCTATTTATCTGAAGTTTCTCCATATGACGGCGTACTTTGTTCTGAAATATATTAAAGGTATAACTTTCTTATGTAATAGGAAATTAGGCGGCTTGCCTTTTGGAAAGTTGTTCCAGTTTATTTGAATCACGAATACGATGTCTGCTTTTGGCCCGCGAGACTCGAATGCGGTCCACGCAATAGAGGCCCAACTGCATCCACGCTTGCAATCTCTCCTCGTGTGCCCCACGTTTAGCCTCAGCTATCTTTGCGACCTTTCAATAAATATTGTTCCTAGCTAGTTTTCGTGTGTTCTTCTGAACGCTAATGGTTGGTCGTTTAGATTTGGACCGGACATATAACGCAAGATTAACGCGCTAAAAATATATTTACGACTGTGGCGAAGACTTTAAATCGGCCGTCGCCTTTTTGGCCAAACACTATCTTTATATTATCGGCCGTGTATATCTCGGTATTTTAATATTAGAGCGACAGGCATTTTGCCACAGCAACTTCTGTGCTCAATGAGACCATGTACTCCCTCCAACCTGGAATACGTACGCGGGATGTCGTGCACATTCCCCGATATATCGTTTAGCCATAAAAGCTACGTCAGTTGATATGAGTTCTGAAGGAACCTTTTTACGAAACCCTTTTCGTTTCAATGTTTACAAATCCTAAAGCTTTAGTCCAGCTTTTTGGGATCGTAGCTGGATCCATCCATGTCAGTGCATCCTCAATTTTCCACCCAAATTTAAACTAAACATTGTTGATGGTAACCCTTTAGTAACTCTACACTTGATGACGCTAACAAGCTGAACAGCAGTCAGCGGTGTTCCAGGACATGGCGGGTTTTCGACTGGCAGTCGTTCTCTCTACAAAAAGCCACTAATGTCTGTTTAACAACACTGCGCCGTGGCGCAGGTGACTCGCTACTCAATAAACTTCCCGCCCTAACCCCCGGTTGGAAAGTTGGCTGGTAACAAATTTCACAAATTCTTCGCATATACCTGCCTGCGTACGACTACGTCCAAATATCGGATCAGCGACATGCCACTATGCTCAAACTATTGGTACAGTTTTTTCCTCAAGCTTAACTCACCTGACCCGCATTGTGTACACAACTTCATCGCACTAGTTCCTCAACAACTTACACCACCTAAATGATCTGCTTCTTGTCTCTACAGCTCGCATTCCGTGAGGATGCACTACATTCAATATTTCGGCCAGGCGGGTCCAAGCTACGGACTACATCTGTACTGTAGTGACCTGGAGATTCCCCTGTTTGGCTGCCGCATGCTGCGTAAAATATTACAAAATCACAAAATTATATTTTCTCGATGTACATAGCAAAATAGCCGCTCGCCTGTTTGAACGTTCCTCGCGTTTTTTTGAGTCAGATAGCATCCGCCTTCGAACGGCGCGACGCTCCTCGGCTCCGCGGCCATCTTTGCTCTCCGCGCACGCGACCACACCTTTCCCTAGCTGACTATCTTTCGGTGCCTTATTTTTAGCACTAGATAGCCTTTCGCCCACTTAATAAATTTTTCCTAGCGTTACTTTTGGTGTTCTCCACTCATCGGAGGTTGGCCTTATTTTCGCGTATTGGTTTTAAAGCGTACCGATCCCGCATCGCGCTTTATTGGTGACCCCGAATTTTGGTCATTATCCGGTGAGTTTTCGCTAACCCTTTTTCAGATTTGGCCACATTTTTTCCCTAACCCGTCTGATTTTCACTTTTCATTTTCCGATTTAGTCTTGCTGGCTCGCTATTTTGCTCGCTATGGAAATTGATCGTGTAGATTCTGACGTTCAGATCGGCACAGTTACGCTTCCTATCGCACTTTTTTGCGAGACTAATCCTAAGTCTTGGTTTGGTCAGCTAGAGTCGCAATTTTCTTTGCGTGGTATTAGGTCCGAAAAGACCAAGTTCCACCTTGTCGTTTCCGCGCTTCCGCTAAATGTCGTCGATGACATTGATGACATTCTAGATCTTCCTGTCGACCAAAAGACTTACGATGCGGTCAAGACAGCTGTTCTGAGAAGAACAGGCTTATCCGATCGACAACGAGTTACGAAACTCCCGAACGAAACCGATCTTGGCGATCTTAAGCCGTCTCAGCTGCTTCGAAAAATGCAGAGCCTAGCTAAACCCACTTCGATAGATGATTCTTTTCTTCGTGAAATGTGGTTGCAACGACTTCCGCGCGAGATGCTACACATCCTCTGCGCTAGTGAGGATGCACCTTTACCCAAACTGGCCGATACAGCCGACCGAATTTGGGAGTCGTACGGCCAGGTTTCGCAGGTCCACACGAAACCGGACAACGATATCGCTACGCTTAAATCCCAGATAGCAACGTTGACTCGACAATTCGCAGACTTTTCGGCCTCCAGACATAACCGCTGTAAATGCTCTAGGAGCCGTTCGCGTTCACGTTCGAAGTCTCCTTCGCGATCACCTAATAGAAACGGTTACTGCTGGTACCACGAACGCTTCGGCCAGCAAGCTAAATCATGTCGCCCGCCCTCCTGCCCTTGGTCCTGCTACTCATAATATCATGTACAATATTGCACTACGCTGATCATGCCCAACAGACGTGCTTCGCTTTGTCGAGAATAAAATATTTATTCATTTAGTTAAAATTCTGAAAATTCACCTTCTTCGGTACACAACACATATACTGACCTAACTCGACTTAGTCACGCCGCTTGGGCTCTTCGAATTTTGGCATATACACTTCGGTCTTCACTACTCTGCCCAGCCTTTCCGGCGATTCATCTATTCAGTTACTAGAGGTCGAGAGCTCCCCTATACTTTAATCGGCAATATTCTATTTGCGAGTGCTTCCAAAGAACAACAAGCAGAACCGCTTACGCTTTTTCTCGTTAGGCTGGTCGCTAATAGCTTCACAAGCAACGCTGACAAATGCATTTCCCAGCAGCATTCCGTCGAAATTCTTGGTCACCATATTGAGCAATATGGCGTACAGCCCCTATGTAAGCGACAAAACGCTTAGAGTCTAGTTGAACCACGCGTTGTCAGCCAAACTGCGGCGTCCAAGTTCGAATCAATGAACAACCAACGGACCGGATTGAGACGACTCCACCGGTTAAGCCAAAAGAGGCCACAGTGTTTGAACTACGATGTTCTGGGTTACAAGAATAAAATATCAAATTTACAACATACCAATGATATCCCCATAAACTAGGTACACAATGAGCGATCACGACAACGAGTACCAAGTTGCTGGTTCAATCACAGTGCAAACTAAAGCCCAACACACTGGAGGTATACTGGCCTCGGCCGAGACGAATCAGGACGCATGCAGCCTATAACTAATCGCAAAAGGGTTAGAATCAGTCTAAGGGGGAAAGCGTTGAAGCCACAAATCCAGACATGGTATGTCCCAGAGCTATGACAGACACTGGGGAGGACGAAGTGAGTCAATCGGTAGTGAACAGAGTGAGAGGGTCAATGCGCAAATTAGAAGTCTAGGTGCAGGGTGAGCCAAAAATGATCAATAGGGTAGACGACAAATCGTGGGGCGGATTGATGTGAATGAGTGATAGCCTGGTTAACAAAGGGCGTACGGGAATGGGTGTCATGGGGTAACGCGCAACCGGTTTCGAATGTGAATGTAAGCACAAGCAGGTGCATGGGGAACGTTGGGTATGGTTTGCGCCAGGCGTGTAGCAATGGCAATTGAACAAATTGTCCTTTATACCCTAAACGATAAAGTCCAGGCAATCAGAGACTTTCCGGTCCCGATTACGTTAGCCACGATTCGACCTTTCGCTGGCTCGCTCAACTGCTAGCGGCGTTATCTTCCACACTGTGCGAATTTGTCAAATGCACTAGGCAACATGCTTCGTGGACCGAAAAACGGTCAGGTAGAACTGGCTTCTGCTGCTGCCGGTGGGTTCAAGTCTGGCAAAGATGTCTTAGCCAAAGCCGGTACCCTTCACCATTACGATCCGAAAGTGTCGTTCAGGGTTGCTGTCGATGCATCCGACACCGCTATTGGCGCCATCCTACAGGAACATAAAGATAGATGCTGACAACCGCTTGCTTGCTACTCTTGCAACCTGCCAAACTCCAGTACAGCACGTTCATTTGCGTAGCGCTTGTTGTTGACTCTACCTTTCGATATTTCCGACACGTGCTTGACGATAACACCATGATTATCAGCACCGGGCACAAGGTGATTATCTACGAATTTCGAAATCAATCAGCCCGGCGCTCACTACGTGAGATCCGTCAGCTGGCTTTCCTAGCCCAATAATCGACTGCTATCCGACACTTTTCTGGTCATGGTGGAAAGATTCCACCGGCAACTGAACGTCTCAGGTAGCGCCGCTAAGGCGCTGACTTGGTCTGAGCTGCCGCATATGATCCTCCTTGGGCTCCGATCGGTCCTAAATGCTGATGTACATACTTTTAGCGCCGAAGTTGTATACAGTCAACAACGGTGTTTAGCTGGCGACTTTTTCTTCGATAGCCCAAGAATTCCCAGTTACGACGCGAAGTATGCTCCTCAGCTTGCCAATGGCATGCGTCACTACAAGCTTCCTGACGTTAGAGAACAAGGACGTAAATCTTTGTTCCGCCAGACTTGCAGTAGTGGCGGTTCGTTTTTCTCTACCTGGTCGGTTTTCGCAGGCCACTGGAGTGACCTATACAAGCATCCTTTCAAGGTTCTGAGGCGTCGGGACCGAGTCTTTTTCAATGACCTCCAAGCTACTCTAGAAACTGCGATTGACCATCTCAAGGTTACCCACGTGAAACCTGAGCTCGATGAAGACACTGCTTAGTGTTCTGGCGAATAAACCCAGCCTAAGATGGTAGACTCGCCACATTCCAACTCATCTGCCCACAGGCATCACCCTCCAACCATGCCTTTTACTTAGCTCCACCACTTCCCGTCGAACCAACCGCCACATCTTCAGCAATTCCTCAAACTGTGCGATTGGATAGGACGGCGTGACGACGTCATTCTCGGATCCGCACAAATCGACTTGGTCGGGTAGGCGCGTTTTTTGGCCAGCGCGATTAAAAGATAAGCGGCGCCTTCACGCTTCTGTTCCCGCTTTTGCTTTCCTTTTTGGCCAACCCCGGACGAAACCCGAAAAGTTAGCAGATGCTATTGAAAGCACCAAACAAACCGAAAAGTTTTTAAACCCAAGAAGGACGCCAGACGTTATGAACACCCAACGAAGAAGTAAATGCTTTACGACGATATAAAACAGTTGCGTGTTGCTTGGCGCCTACCTTCTCCGGTGAGTTTCACCCCTGCTTTTTCCCCGGTTACTACAATCACTGCACTTGCCTCCGTTTAGCTTCTTAGTATGAACCGGAGATGACAAGCCTGAAGCGAACATTTGACCTTTAAGAACTTGCGAACGTTTATCGCTAACGAAGGTGTGGGGCCCGGTATGGTCGGATTGGCTGGTTTTCCCCAGCAGCTGCAGCAGGTTTCAGTACTTCGTCTCGCAGAACCTAGGCCCGTGACGGACAGCCTACAAGTCTTTCGAAGGGTTGCCCAATGTTTCCCTTCAAGCGGGGGTTGTATAGTGAATTTGTGATTCCCCAAACGACTATAAATTATTCTTAGATATATTTAATCTATAGCTCTTATAATCTAGGGACTTGCGGGTTTGCATGTTGGAACACAGTTCCCGTTCCGTTTCAACACCAATACGACATCCACATTTGAGGCGTGACGCAAATGCACAAAAAGCCCCGTCCACGCCCTGGAAACCTAACTACATACACCCTAGCAAGCTCTCCTATGGTGCTCGATTTTTATCCTTAGCTCGCTCTTCTTCTATTCAATACATTTTGCCCTTAGCTTATTTTCCTGTGTTCTGTCTACACTAATCACTGGTGGGTTACTCTCGTACCGGATATATAGCGCACCCCCGAAGTGTTATATATTCGCACTAATACCTTGATCGTGCGACTCTATCGCAATGCGCACACTTATCCAGTAAAGTCCGATCAGTCTCCAGATCACCGGCTTTCCTCTGACTAATGTGACGTTATCGGCCGTTAGTAAGGAGACGGAACAAGCTGGCCTCATTACTTCGATATCCACGCTGACATTTCCACACCTTAACAATAAATCATTTGCTGTCATGCCGCCTCCCTTACCTTATAACGCCATTTGCTTTCACTTCTTACATAATTAAATAAATGTGGATTTTTAGACTTCGCTAGAAGTTGTGCATTTTGAGGGGTCAGATCATAACGTACAGTAAGCACATGCTGTTGCATGAGTAACAATGGAGTTCAGTTTAGGTAATCCTTGATTGCAAGTACTGCACCAGAATGGCGTTAATGGCTTTTGTGACACGTATTATTTAACTAGGCTATTGCATCGGCTGCCCGCAAATTATAAACAGGCCTAAGCAAGTGCCGTTATATGGAAGATGAATTCCACAAACAATCCTCGTGTTTCGCAATATGCTCCGCTGCCTTGATTTATACAAAGGCCCGTAGGTTCACCATCTAATCCCCGTAGGTCAAAGCTGTAGGAGCCGTCGCTCGGTGATATTCTTTCCAACTCCAATAACCAGTTTAGGTACAGTACGGGTCTCAATAGATGGCGGGCTCATGGAAAGAGAGCACAAAGCAGTGGAATCAGTAATGCCGAAAAAGTGATTTGCAATGGTTTCCAGTAAAAATAAATAAAAATTATCGAAAATGAATTTCTTTTGAAAGCGTACAACCATTCGGCGTAATTAGCGCAACAGCAAGGTTTGCCAGCAGGTCTGCCACAAAATCTGCCAAGATCTGTCACAGCCACAGGTCTTGGCAGCCAATATACCGACCGAAATTGCAACGTATTATGTACGCGGCGGCAAAGGTTACTTGGCGGAATGCCATTAGTGGCGGATCTAACCTGTACGTTTCATAGTTACACAGGAGTCATAACAGCCTCTTTTCGAAATCATTATGATTACCGGAGAAGTAACGGAGTAGAGGGCGGCGCCAAAGGGTACGTGGAGGCAAAGCAGTAGTTGCAAATCACCCATACTGGCTGCACGGATAGACCGCAGTACTAGAAGCCGCATGTGAACAGAAACTACGTTTACCGGAGGTGCAACGGATTAGATAGCGGGGGCAAAGTCTACGTGCAGGCAGCCAAGCAGTTGCTCTTAAAACAGATACCGTCCATGAGGGCAACCTGACACACCATGTCTTGACACCAACACGGATGGTTCATGGTGAGACACCGTACATGCTCTACGGGGTTCTCACTTCTGCAAAAGCTGATGTCTAATGTCTAAAGATCCGCTAAACTCTACGGAAGAGCCATCACTGGGTGCTCGGCCTTTTCGTGGACAGGATGTCTCACAATCCACGATCCCGTTCCAGCGAAGTGCTCGGTGGCAGTGTTGCAGAACGTGGTAGGTCATCGCCTGGCAAGCGTTGACCTTATAAAAATCCACATATATCTGTCTAGCACTGCGACTTGGCGGATGTCATTTGTCACTAAATAAAGCCACTGCCTTTCAAAGCACCTCGGTGGAGCGCTGTACTGCAGCAAGTATGTGATGGTATCATGGGAAAGCTTGCGCCACTGTATGTTGTCCCAGCGAACAACATATTTAACGACCTAGTCTTCGGTTTTCTACTTCACGTGCGCTATCTATTTAATGCTTACTGCTGCATTGCACGTTGACTTGTTCTCCTGATGACCCTGAGCACACGTGGGTGCCAATCGCTTATTTGTGTACTCGCGGGCTTTTGCCGTGGCTCAGCGGCATTTTGTCGCACATCTTTGGATCTATACTCTTTCGTCGTGCGTTTAAAAGCTCCAGCTTGTGGTACTATTTTTTGAGTACCCTCCAGTGCATTCCGCATTTACCTTGAATATTAAAGTCCAGGCCGTGTTTCGTCGATATCTAAACGTTAACGTTCGCCTACCTCCGACCATCGGAGACGTTGTTTGGTCTCACTCGATAAACCATTTCAACAGCTTTAGAACGATCTGTCACCCGTTTAAATCCCACATAGATTGGTGCAGCTACGGATCTCACGGCAAATTCACCCTGCGCGTTCCATAGGCATAACCACGGGACTTCTCAATCACACCTTCGTGTATTATGCCCTACATTCAAGCTGACCCATTCGACTGGCACGCAAGAGAGGACAGCATGCAAGCGCAAGACTGAAACGTAAACGCTGTGACCAAACCGACAACGTCAGTAACAGAACAAAATTTTACCATAGAGGGTGAGTTATTCAAATGGTTGCTAACATTTCCTCAACAAGCGCATTGCTCAGTGTGCCATAGCCTAAAGACTTAGGTGGATCAGGTTCCAACCTTGTTAAGGGAGCATTTCCTGCAGCAACTGTTGCAAGTTCTTCCATGCAAGCTGCCTCCGAGTTTAACCTAGTCAGGCCAAGTTATTAAACTACTCAGACTCTATGGTTCTGTGTGGAATGCACATCCAGCCCACTGGTAGCACGTGTGCTCCTGTTAGCTCAGAAGTATAACCAGCTACTAGCCAAGTTTGAGGAAATGGTGACCACAAAACTCATTACGGTTGGAGTAGGCATAGCGGACTGGGCAACCCAGTCCTCCCACGTCAGTGCTGCTCCTGTCCCGCGAAGTACTGCTAGTAACACTGTAAACAACAGGGCACGTAGGGTCCAGATCATGAACATCTGTCCCAATACCATATGTGCCTCACATTTGACTAATACGGTTCCCAATTCGCTCGGTGTAACCGCACGTAAGCCTACTTCCAAACGCCCGACGGAGTGCATAGAAACAGAGCAAGCCGGTACTAGCGAAAGTTTGGTTACGATTGGCTCCAAGAAAACCGTCATTTAAGAGTAACAGCAGCTCCATAAATAACGGAAACTGAGGAGCGTAGCGCACTTTTCCTAGTGCAGGCACCACCGGTTGCCTGCGGTACATCTACGAGTATTCCAATTTCTGACCGCGCCATGTCGAAAGGTGTAAAGAAACAAATACCTGTACTGAGCGTACTATGCTTCAATATCCTAGAACCAAGGTCGAGAACAATAAGAGGCAGGTGGTTGGTTGACCTCAACCAGTGAGATATTATTGGTAACCTAATCCGCTTTGTACTTTCATTTGTACACGCAGTGATTATTATGCGACACCCCAAACTCTAAACAGCTCGGAGAGCCAAGGCCCCTACGCGTTTTGCTGAAATCCATCACTGAAGTAGAAACAGTACTATTGTCGATAGGCATTCTCAGCAAGGAACATTGCTCCATGCGTACCTTTCTAGACATTCAGTGGGTACAGCATTATCGAGTTAACCGAACCTTAGAGGACAACTGGAAGGAAACTTTAACTAGCACCATACTTAGTTACGGGGTCCCTGAAACTGAAGCATGTGATGAGCATATAGTAACAACCCAGGATAAACAACAGCGGTTTAATATGCTTGAGATACTCTGCCTGGATGATGTGTTAGCGAAAGCCATGTCACGGCTGCGTACTTCATCGAACTACAAAGGAAGTGGCCCAGAGTGTTGAAGGTGTTCCTTCAGTCAACACATCTGGTAACACGGAGGTTGAAAGCAGGTAAATGTTCCGTTGCAGGCTACCATCTGAGGTTCGGCTGAAGCCAGTCAGCGCTATGTCTCCTAGAGAGGATAGATCGTTCAAAGGACCAAAAGCGTTGGGATCTACGGAAGAACAATGCGACAGTAATGTGTGGAATAAGACCATACAACCTGTAGAAGTTGATATTGACCAGACAACTTACACTGTACGTAGAAGCGTAAGCACGGGACTAACTACACAGACAATGAATCGGACGGTAAACCCTACACCAAGTACACATCGAAACAACGATTAGTCGCCGGTCACTCACTGGTCGGCGAAACTTTACGTATGAGTCGTACAACCTCAGAAAATTTGCTTAAATCTGAAAAGCTTTCATGTATGTGCACTAACGCCCCGGGGCTCCTCAGTAAAATTACCACACTTCGGCTACGTCAGTTTGCTAATGCTTGGGACCTAATCTCTATTACCGAAACTTGGTTGCACCAGGAGGTGACTGAGGCTGAGATTGAGATAGCCGGAATGTTCTCATCCGGAACAACCGCCCAGCGGAGGAGGTTGGCCCTACTCCACGACAGCAGCCACCTGCAACGTATAATAGTTGCTGCACCGGAAACACACGTTACTGACTAACGCCGGTGCCGTCTCTGACAAAGACGCAACAGTGCTTGTCTCGTAGCTGTCGTTGACCGCCCCCGAAGTCAACTCCGGAAATGGATTCCCACTTGATACGTGGCCTGAACAGAGTAATACGAACCAGGTACAGCCACATCCTCATCTACGGGGACTTCCAGCTACACGATCTGGAGGCTTCGTCATCACCCAGTGAACCGATCGAAGCTGACTTACATGAATCGATAACTAATTTTCCCTTGTGCAATCAAGTCACAACGCCCATTAGATGCAGGACAGCAAACAACCCGCCCCTATTGGACCTTGTGCTGACGACTGAAGTGATTACGGTTGACAATTTATCGTTGACAGTTCATTAGGTCTCAATGACAATATATTAATAAAGTTCAACTACGTGCGTTATGCAGAGTATCCATCTGAAGACTCGGAATTAACTCATACGGTCACGTGCTACTACGTACTGAAAGAACTTGCGGAAGCAGCTGCTAAGGAATTCTCAAACAACGGTCCACTTGAAAATGTTTAGATAGGGCTCATTAATAGACGCAGCGACATCGCCCACAGAGCAGCAGCGACCAGACGCCTTCGATGCTAAGAAGCAGGACTCCAAAATGCCTGGCGATAAGGGATGCAGCATGGTGAGCCTGCAAGATAAACCGCGACTCAGAGACTTAGGGCGATTTCCTGACCATCGCATCCATTGCACAGCATGTACTCTTGAGGACAATATAACTTATCAACAATGCCCTGGCAAAGATCCACGACGAACAACAAACTGCCATGTAGGCGCGCCAATAAGCTTCGTACAGTGAAGCATGGAATCCCTCCACTTTTCACGACAGGCGGTGGAGTAAAACGTGACGAAGAAGCAGCTAATGCCCTGCGGTTACCATATGCTCCAATTTTAGTACACGCATCCTTTACCTGTCCCACCGTGTCATGCACTTCAACGACTCCACTGTTTACGCATGTAATTTTCAACCCATCAATTGAGCTAAGGAAGCTACTCTCACCGCGTGAGCACAGTGTTTCGGCAGCAGACAACCTCCGCCCGAAGGCACTGAAGGCAGTGGCCAACAAGCTAGCTGAACCACCGTCAGATACTTTCCCAAGGTGCTCTGATGCACAACAAGTCCCTGCTATGTGGAAGCGTGGCATTATCACTTCAAATTTTAAAGGCGGTAGCCGTTCAGATCCTGCAAACGGTCGTCCAGTAATTCTTCTCCCTGTGCTCGCGAAGGTGATGAAAACGGTCGTCGCTGAAGCGTCAATGGACCGCCTGGAAAATGCAACATCTAGGTACCGGAGCAGCATGGCTTTCGTCAACACTTGGCATACACCACCAACCTACTGAATGCACGAGGTAGCGAGACGGAAGTGGCTGATAATCGGCTCGGAGTTAACGTCATCTAGGTGGACGTCTCCAAAGCTTTCGACCGCCTTGGTCACCGCATCCTACTTCAACAACTACAGAGCTGCGAAATAGGAGCTCCTGTACCTGGTTGGATTCGCAGCTTTCTTTATCAATGGAAGCTTTGAGTACGCATTAGCGGTTCATTCTTTAACCCTATTGAGGAGGAACGTGGTGTCCCACAAGGCTAAGTGCTGTGCCCGCGCATATGCCTGGAGTTTATCTACGACAATGCAATAGTTATCTCTTCAACTTTCCTGCTTTTCGCCGACGGCGTCAAGTTATGGCAGAGGATTAATAATTAAATAAATAAACTTTTATTCTCGACCATGCGAGCCACACCTTTACAGGCATGATCATGTTTAGCTAACAGTCTGATCAAAAATGTACAAAAGTACATGTTTGGCATAACAGTGTATGTAAGTGTATGGGTGTATATATATATATATATATATATATATATATATATATATATCTGTATATATATCTGTGTATATATATATGTAATTGTGTATGAATGTAGCTTGTGTCTTTGAATGTGCCGCCGCATTTTTGACTGTTTGTTATCGTCAGGAATGTGTGCATAAGCGCTTGATGTCCTTGGGTTGGATAGCACTTTCCGGATATCCACGGGCCAGTGGCTTTATTTTGTGGCGAATCACATCCGCCACATCGCAGTGTTGATAAGCAGACATTTGTGGCTTTTTATAGGGAAAACGCTTGCCAGGCGAAAACCCACCACGTCCTGGAACACTGCCGCCGAACTATTTGCTGGAACGGGTTAAACCCCAACCACCCAGCTGGCACCACGAGGAGGTTGTTCGGCTAGCCAGCAACATGACCTAGATTGCCGTTATGAATGGCCAAAGAAGAACCAGCTTCAACTGAACATGACGAAGGGCAAGATGCTACATCTGCCTCACCAGCCCGTGAGCGCTTAAGCACTTGGAGACCACATCTTGAAGCAGGTCTCTCTGAAGCGTGGCTGGGTGTATTGGTACAGGAAGACCTCGGTTGTTTAAAACCAGCAAAGGCGACAAGAACCGGCAATTAACACTTCGGTCTTTTTCGGAGAGCCTTCGGTCGGTTTAAACACTCAACTCGGCTGGCTAGCCGAACAACCTCTTCGTGGGGCCAGCTGGGTGGTTGGGGTAAATCCCGTTCCAGCAAATGGTTCGGCGGCAGTGTTCCAAGATGTGGTGGGGTTTCGCCTGGCAAGCGTTGTCCCCATAAAAAGCCACAAGTATCCGTCTAACAATACTGTGACTTGGCGAATGTGACTCGCCACTAATTAAAGTCGCTGCCTCTTCTCTTTTCCGGAGGATCATTCACATATCACGAACGTCGTCAGATTCAAAGCGTTCCATTGATTCCCCTCTTTGGTGGCGAACACAATGAACAAAAGCACACAGGCACATTTACCTACTCACACAACATGTCCGCTTCCAAATACACAGTTAAACCTAGTTTTACACCTCAACACACACCAAATTCCTATACTATTGGTCAAAATGTACTAATTTGTGCAATTGCCGATCCTACATGTCTGTAATACCATGCTCACTCCCTTGATAGTGTGCCCCGCAATGACGAGAATAAACTATTTATTTATTTATTTACTTAATATGCTTAACGCGTAGTTGCAACCGCACCTAGAGTATGCTATTCAGGCGTAGCAGCCGTGGCAAAAACATTATCTTGTTGCTCTCGTGACTCCTCAACGAAGGGCAACCAAGAACGTCAGAGGCCTCTTTCATCCGCCTATCAGCTTAGCCTAAAATCTGTAAGTATGTACAGCAGTCGATAGCGGCTTTTTCAGGGGATGGCATAGTGATTTACCAAATTCTCAAGAACTCAAACCACCTTTTCCGTCCCCTAATTGAACCACAACACTAACCTGCGTTGTCACCCACTGAAACTGACAATTCATTTGAATGCCATAGAAACTTCTTTTTCCTTCGCTGGTGCCAACCTTCGGACGCCCTCCCTAATTATGTTGTCCCTGCATCCTATCTGGTGACGTTAAAAAACCAGTTGATGATGCATTCTCTCAGTTACATTTCATTTATGACCTGTTAGCCTGGGGCTAAAAACGCAGTCAAACTGTGTCTTGTCGAACTCCCAACCATTAGATTTATAGCTTTATACTTTAATACGCAAACCACTCCGTTATTCTACCCAAGTCGATGGTGAGTCCACTAAAACGCTTTTTACATTTTCATGCAACTCACTTTTGCAATACATTTCATCCTACGGGACTTGTTAAGCAATGCATTTTCCCGGTACTAAACCATCGTCCCATTGTTCAGAAGGCTTGGAATGGTGTTCACCTATTTTACGGGATCGCATTTATGCAAAAGCATTTCAAACCAATGGTATCGACCGACAGAGCAGAATACAAGCGGCTGATAACCGGACCCAATGGACTGACGTCGAAAGTCTTGCATGTTAGAATGATTCACACAGCAGCCTCACAAGTGATTGCCGCAGCAGCATTTCCGGAAGTATGCAACCAATAACGGAACAAACCTGGCACACTTAATTCAACAACGTCGTGAGCGTCCTTATTAATAGTTCCGGACAGACACGATAGGCGCCGAAGTAACCTTGGCTTCCTCCCGTAGGTGGCCGGCAATGGCCCCAATTTGATCACACTGTCATAAGTTACGGATGGCGTGATTCCACCCCGGATTGTCGTTCGTACTGCAATGCCGGAGTAGACTGTGCTCAGGCTTCACTGCGCTGTCGTTTCCCCATGAGGCTTATCAATCGTCTCCTTTGATTGCCAACTGGGAAATGTTTCATCCTTCAAACAGACAGGCCTAATAAAACGCATGGCTTACTGAACGTTCGTTACATTGTCCTAATGACAATAAGTTTCAGTAAAATAGGATTTTCGCCACCATATAGGACGCAGGAACAGCTGATTATGGCAACGCACCAGGCATTGCATATCATAGAGTACGGTAAACCTGTTTGAATCCGGAAGAGACCACCCCGCTGGTTCTAAGCTCTAGCATCGGTAACGTTATTATACCAGTCAGCTAGTGGTGTACAACACAGCTACTGTGCCAAAATGCACGAAAGAAAATAAATACAACTGTTGTATGCCCGCTGAGCTGAATGCAACAGATGTGCATCTTTGAGGAAACTAACAGCCGGCTACCAGGCGACAAGGAAAAATATAATACAGAGTTGTGTTATGATACAGAATGAGTGGTTGTTTGGAGGGAAGACTCAAATGGATGGGGGTGACAAAGAAACAAACAGCATGAAGGCCACTGAGGTCCGCTCCTAACCACGTCCTCAAGTGTGTCCAGCCAGACGGGTGTCTCGTCTGTTGGACCACAACCAGGGTGCAGTGAAGATTCAACCAAGTCCAGCTTCGAAGTGCGGATCTTCATTCCTCTCGACTAAATCATCGCAGGGCCACCCCTTCTCCTCTTCCATCCACACAACTGGCGTGCAAACAACGTACCTTCCAGGGGTCACTGGGCCGGCATGCGCTAGACATGGCCGAGACATCAGAGCCTGGTGCGTTAAATGAGGGTGCTGAGCGGTGCTGTTCTTTTTCATGTACCATAAATAAGGCGTCGAGCACGCCCATTGCTTACTCGGTGTGCGAAACCGCAAAGAATATGGTGGTCGGACGTAACTAGCATTTGCTGCCTCCTGCTCTAAGGAGCTACCTTTTGCTACCGTACAGTAAGTTAGAACGTACCGCTGCTTAGTACACTGCAGCCTTTGGGGCTGGAGTGCTGTCACGCCACCGACATAGGTGGCGAAGAGCAGCGAAACCAATTCGAGCTTTAGCTACACGGTACGTGATCTCGTCTATCATGCCGAGTACGGTGATACAAAATCCTAGGCTGTGGAATTTCTGAAAGTCTGCTGGATGATCCCCAACAAAGGTTAGCGTTGGCGATCCGTGTCAATCTTGGATTAAAGCTTTGCATTTCGTTGGTGTAAAGCAAAGGTTAAAGCGGATGACAGCCAGCGGCAATCTGTTTATTGCCGCTTGGTAAGACTGGGAGCTGTCACGGATGAAGGCAATGTCGTCTGCATACTCAAAGTCGCTAAAGCCATCTCCTGGAAGCAGATCCACACCTTCTGCTTTGTGAGCTGTGCACGTGAGTTGCATGACTCCGACGAGAGCGAGGTTGAAGAGGAAAGGTGACGAAGAGCATCCCTGTCTCATACCGCTGGATATATTGAAGGACAACGACAGCTTGCCGTAAGCCCTCACTCTGCCTGAGGTCTGCGTGTATAAGTCTCGGATAATCTTTACATATTTCTCAGGTACGCCTTTTCTGAGTAAGCAGTCCCAAAGAGCACATCGATCAACCGAATCTAAGGCAACTTTGATCTCGTGGCACACGATAACAGTTGGCCGCCAACCTGTGTGACGGTGCTTCAACAATTGACGCAAGGTGAGGATGTGGTCGATGACACGCCAGGACGCAGACTAAACTCGGCTTACCCCTCACCAATTTGGTTTTCACGTGCGCTAATCAGTCTGTGAAGGTGTACAGAGGCAAGTAATTTGGAGACGATGGGTTTCAGCTGGATTCGATTATGGTTGCCACGTTCTGAGCGCAAGCCTCCTTTGAAGATGGGAAAAATAACGGAGCGTCTCAAGTCAGTTTGGACAGTTTGCTGCTATCCCAGTATAACCATTAATTCGTGTAACTCATCAACAAGAGGAACGCTCCCGCCTTTGAAGAGGGCGGGATGAAGCTCCTCCGGTCATGCGGCTTTGTTTACCTTCTACAGCAAAATGATAGCAGGCGGGCTAGTAGGCACTAACTTAAGCGGAGTCTACATGCTGACAAGGCAGCGGAGGTCCGAAACTCGACCCCAGCTCTCAATCGTTTAGTGTCGTTAGCCCGGATACCCTCAGACCTGCACTATTTAAAGCGGGAGGTGAAGCCCCTGAAAAGAACTGACCACCCTATTCGAACTAGCTGAAAGGAAAGGTGTCCCGGTTAATTGCATTGATTACATTAAGTGGCGCTATACAAGAAGCGCAGTCACAGTCGGTTTTAACCACAGGTGTATTAGCCTAACGCCAGTTGTGACAAAGTACTTACCTCGCTTCCCGTTCGTCGCCGCACTGTGGAACGGAAATCTCGGATTAGGGAAGAGCAGGCCGTCTTACGCCCAGGACGTGGCTGCATAGACCAAAAACTGACTTTGCTGCAGGTGCTAGCGTAGTGCCAGACATACCGCGCTAAGCTTGAGGCGGACAGAATTTGAGTTGGCAGCACACCTAGACAACCTGGATGCCCTGTGCAAGCATGCGCCTGAATTCCGTTGTTGCTGACTTGACTGACTGCTTTCCTTGTGTTCCGTGCATTTGTGCCCGTCCACGGTGTGGGCATTTAAGGTGGTTGATCAGCTCCCGCTTTCAGTTGTACATTGGTTGAGGCGGAAGCAAGATAAAGCTGCGAACGGCATTGCGTTTTGCAAGCATAACCGCACATACCGCCGCGACTGCAGCCTTAATACATATACGCAACGGAAAACAACTATATTCACCAACACATGAAAGGATTGCTTTCATAACAACAAGACACTCACCGAACCTGCGCTGCATATTGCAAATAGCATGTGTCGCGTTCAGTTCTGCTACTGGCTCCCAGTTGCAAACGCCCATGCTGTTGTTTCCTGGTCACCCGCAATTGGTTTCGTCCTTACTTGGAATAAAGGGAACTTACCTTTTGCAGAAAACGCATTCATACCTACCCTAAGCATGACATGATGCGCAATATCGTTGAAACCGCCTTGAGCAGCTGCCACACGTCACCCAGGAAACATCGCTACCACACGTTCCAACGTCCTCCTGCAGACAAACTTGACAAACTCCTGTTGGCACTAGACCATTTGCAATCCTATGAGCAACACGTTTGCTCTGCTTTCTGCGTCTTGCAGTCGTAGTTGTCAAGACACGACGAAGTTGCGTACCGCATAATGCGCTGGTTCCGGGTGACGGGTTTACAATACGAAAAGTCAAAGTTCCTGGCGCGCGGGTCTGCGAAGTCCATGATCCTCCACAGAGACCACCGTAGCGGTATTTGACGGCCCTGGGATGGCTTCCTGGCTGCCATCCATCATAACGCGCTCCACAAGGTTGGCAGATATTTCACTGGGGCCTACCACAATGCTTTTCAGCTCATTTACACACTGAATACCTAATAAAAGCGATAGTTTTCGGTGCACAGCGGTATACTTTCTGGCCACTTCCACGTAGCGCAGCAAATGTTGTAATCCAACGTAGCAGAGATAACATTTCCGAAAGCACGCAAAATATCCAGCGCTTTCAAATATCCGTCTGGGCAGAGGCTTTGGGCGTTCACATCAATTTCCGCCAGCACAGGTTGTAATCATCTAGGGTTTCTGCGCCTGTTTATAAAACGGTTGCATGTCCAACTTCGGAAATCGTTGCAGCTTGACGGCTTTCCAAGTTCTCGGCCGGTTCATATTGTACCGCTGTATTTAGCAACCATCGACATCCTTGAATGACATCATAGGCAATCTAAATCTCCTCAACCGTCACGTGCAATATGTGACCGCAAGGCACTCGCCAACGACC
The DNA here is from genome assembly GCA_944474145.2 of Dicrocoelium dendriticum. Taxonomy (NCBI): domain Eukaryota; kingdom Metazoa; phylum Platyhelminthes; class Trematoda; order Plagiorchiida; family Dicrocoeliidae; genus Dicrocoelium; species Dicrocoelium dendriticum. The sequence goes on along the minus strand of OX104059.1, from coordinate 33,288,350 downwards.
ATTAAGAGAACAGTCACAGTTACTGCCTCGGTCTATACAAACGCGGTACATAGCGTAGCCGGATTCCGACACTACCCGGTACCGTCCATCCGGCATGACACCGACCATTGTCTTGCACTGGAAATGCTTCATCACCCTTTTGCCAGCAAATGCAGCCAACATGCTTACAAGTTCAGACACGACCAATCCATCGCCACCTGCCGCATTACTTCGCATACACTCAGTCGCTACCTGAGTGCTAGGACGATCCGCCATGCCTTTGGTACGATTAACGATCACCTAAAACAGCGCCCGTAAAGAGGAAGGCCCGCTCCAACTACGTTTCAGGTGCATACTTTCGTTCTTCCCTTAATTACTAGGATTGCATCCGAACATCATGACATGCCGTAATTGATTAGCCGCCCAGCATCTTCACCAAAGCATCCATGTTCGAATGAAACACTGAAAGCATTCCGTATTTCTCTGCCGAATGCTCTCCCATATTTCCTGATAACGCTGTCTTCAGGCGTAAGTATCAGGTTCCTTAGCAACCGGCTCAGAAAAGCTTTTCTCGCTGGGTCCGAAACTGACAGCTGACTGTCCAGTCTGTTTATATCCCGTAACATGTGAACACGGCACAACACCATGCACACCTCCAGGTACACATCCCTGAAAGCGTTGATGTGTTGCGCGCGTTTGTCTGCCACAATTTTTCGCGTTGATACAGTGCTTGCTAGCACTGCACGCATGGATTTTATTGCCTCCAACTAACTCCATCGTGTCATTTGGTAGCAATGTGTAGAAGAATGAGATCCCAACGCCATGACTTCAACAAACATGCAATGCCAAAGAAGGTAGCCGCCGTAATCAATCTGCTGCGCAGAATCCGCGGGTATAACTTCGCCGTATCGTGCAGCCAACCGAATGCAAGCAGGTACGAAGAACAGGACCCGCACCCCAAGCTCTTCCCTTAAAGCCGTAAAAGAACCTTCGTTTTTTAACAGGGTGATTACATGTTCCACCTCACTAACTTGCTCCGCCTGACCCCGGTGCCTTAAATGATAGAACTCGTGTCTAGTAATAGGGACGTCGTATTCCGTTAACACGAAATTCCTGGTTCCACGTGCCTGACGAAATGACTTCATCATGTTTAATGTCGCCGCCTTCTGGACCGAATTACGCCGCCGTTTATCCGGATAAAGCCAAAGTTTCCACAACTGGAACGCATGCGAATGCCTCAAGCAGGCGCGGCCAGTTTCATGATACATGCATTTCAGTACCACGGGAAATCGGGCCTTGCATTTGCAGCATCTGTAACCAACAGACTTATTCAACGGTAAAAATTAGCATACATCTTACCTTTTCCCTTTCACAACCGCACGCTTGCTGTGCACACAGCGATATTGTATGAACTGATAATGAAAACCATTGAGAGATCCTCTCCAGCCCTTTTCTTATTACCAGCGGCAGTACTCACCGCGCATCTATAACACGAGCTTGCAGTTTCTCATTGGAACCGCATCAACTCGCTTTGGAACTCCTCCATTGCCTCATAACCAGCGGTTATCGTGCAACGAAAAGCCGCGGTAGCATCCTGCTTGGCAGAAGACACAAAAGGTGACAAAATGTACAAGCTATAAAGCCCATACGAACAAACCATATGCCCTGTCTTCGTTCCTTTACTGTGATATATACTGACCTTACGGTAACTTGCCCTTACTGTTTATATGACTATACAACACCTAAAACTACATGAGCATGTTGCTCATCAGGACAACTGGGTTTTGAGTTCTATGGTTATAGGGGTTCAAATGGGGTTAATTTATTGCTGAAGGTTTTTATAAGGTGGTCAAGAACTCCAAAAAGCTGGAAACGGTACCGTGCTGTGCTTAATGGCAAAGTCATGAAAAAGGTGAAAATATATAACTACACGCTTGCTTAACAAAAAAACGGAATTCCCGAGTTCACTTGTTCGCCGAGCTTCGGAGTGGGAATGCAAACATCTCATCACCAAGCTGGGTGACTTCGTCAGGGTGCTGCTGGGTCCAAGCTAAGCCGCCGACTCGTACATCGATTTGTGATCGATCAGCAAGTGACATTTGAACTGGCCTCGATCTGCACCCCGTGACCTTCACCGGGCCGCCCAACTCTGATCGATACGGGTGACCCGTGGGACGGTTTTGCCCCGGTTGTTGTTGATGGCAAGTTTAGCCCAACACAACGGTTGCTGCTTAAATTTAAGGTGTTTTAGTTCAACCGTCTTAACATTTGGTACACTTGATCAATCTTTATGTGCATGTTTATAAAAGGCTGCGTTGAGTACCATGGGCCGAGGAACTTTGTCCCCATTCGTGTCTCTCCCTTCGCTAGGACTTCTGTGTTGTTTCAATCGAAGCCATGTCCTTCGTCTGTACGAGTTGCGGGCTCGTCGAATATTCCCGCAGCAACGCGCCAGAAACCCCGGCAGAATGACTGTGGAAAGCGAGATCATTTCCTCCCCATAACGCAGCAGAGTCCAGCCACTCCGCGACGCAGCCCAACTGCGCACCTTTTGACAATGGTCATTTACAAACTACCACCTCTTCGGGGTGACTGTTTTCCCTAACTTACTAACCCAGAGCACTGGCTGTGATTTGCCCTTCGTTGGTCGTAAAACAGCCTACGGAGGACTGCATGTCTTTCTTTCCTCTTCGCCTTACTTGGGGTCGGTCGGATCACGGGATTTTGTATGCGTCGTTAGCTGGCCAGCGTTCGCGTCTGAGTCATTAGCGCTCGCCTATCGTAGTCCACTCCAGTGTGCGCCCGTTCCGAGGGCTCAGTGTCTACCCGAGCACTTGCGGCTAGGATCGTTCTCAGGCTCGCTCAATTTCCGTCTCACCGTCTAAGGTAACGTCGTCAGGTCAGCGCAACTCCGTTCGCTTGGCCAGCGTTACAAGCCGTTATCTTAAGCGTTCTCCAACCGTGCCAGTGGCAACCTTATCAGACGTTGCGCAATCATAACAGACGCGTTCCCCTAATTATAACAGTATGTATTGAAATCAGAGAGAGAGTGTAATGGTTCGTACAAGCTCTCTTATGCTCTTGTATTCCTGTTTGCAGTCATTTTCCTGTTTGGCCCATATAGTTTTTATCACAAGCTTGACTTTGTATCTTGCAAACAACATTTCGTCTTTCGTGTGTTCCGGGTCCAACTTTGGACTTTGACAGAGTTCTTCTCAATGTGACCGTTGCTTTGTGGGCCAATGTAAGCCCGTGCCGTTGGCATAATCTTGCTGTCACTTCAGAGATGTTCTTTACATGGGGTAGAACGACTCTCTTGGTTGGCATCTGAGCAGGCTGATGGGTAGTAACTTCGTTGTTTTGACATGGCCAGAGAAAACTATGTGGATATCCATTTAGATAAAATGATCTGAACAGATAAATCTCTTTTTTTTCGCTTTGCCTCAAGAGTGCTGCAATGTGTTTCAGTTTTATGACATTCTATGACATTTCGGGTGATTGCTGGAGTAGTTTAGAATGTGGTCGGTGTAGGTTTTCTTCCTGTAAACTGCTGTTTTTAACTCTCCGTCAATCGTCGTTGTGCCTAACGTCTCCAAGCATGGGAGCTGATTATCTATTTTAGACTCAATGGTAAAATGAATGCCTTCATTGATGGTATTGAGTAACTGGCATTCAGCCTCTACTTGACTACGTTTCAGTATCACAAATATATCATCAGCGTATCGGCTCCACAACTTTGGGTTGACTATGGGCGGTGCCTTCTCTTCAAGCTTTTGCATCACTATCTCAGCCACGAGCCCTGACACCGGGGATCCCATATGCGCTCCTTTCAAACGCTTATAAATCTGTTCATCGAAATCAAAGTAGCTCGCGAGGCATAGGTCAAGTAGCTTGCACAGATTTTCAGTCGTCAGCTTTCTGACTGTTTTCTCATGTTGGTCCAGCCGTTTGGTGATTGCCTGCTTTGCGGTCTGTAACTTGCCAGACTAAAAGAGTGCGGCCAAGTCGAAGGATATCATTAACTCGTCGTAATCTACTAGTATACCTTTGGGCTTCTCCAGAAATTGCTGTGCAGTATGTATAGAGTGCTATGATCCCATTGTTAGGTGCTTGAGACGTCTCCACAACTCTCGCGCTAGGTTGTACGTAAGCGTACCTGGAAGCCATACGATTGGCCTCCGTGGTACATCCTCTTTATTTATCTTTGGAAGCCCGTAGAATTGTGCTATGCTCGGATCGTGGGCCATCGTTCTAACACGGTCTTCCTTTGTGATCTGGTTTCGTTCCTGGAGCAATTTCCACCTTCTGTTTATTCTGTTTGTCAGTTGTGTTGTTAAATCGTTTTCGATGCGGTAGTAGGCTACGGTGTCACTCAGAAGTTGTTTCGCTTTATTAACAGAATCCTCTTTATCCAATATAACCGTCATGCGCCCCTTGTCCGCTGGAAAAATGGTAGTGGATTCATAAATAAATAAATGGTATATTCTCTGTAAAACGAGACACCTCTAAAAGGCATGATCAAATATTCATACAAGCATAGCTTCATTGGAATATTGAAACATTTCGTTACAATGAAAGGAATAAACGAAAAGATGTAGTCCATATGAGCGAGCATATTTTCAGGTAATAGTCAGATCAAGGACCATGATGGCGCTGTGGCGCGCAAAAACTGTTGCGTCAAGATACAAGTGGGGGGTAAATTTGCCATGTAGTGATCCATGAGCACAGGAGCCCGAACAAGGTTTAGTGCAATCAATGACCATTACGAAGCCGGGATGATCGGTACTCCACTAAAGCGTTCTTCATAGTAAAATCAGTTGCACAGGTTGGATGTAGGAGGCTGAGGACTGCGTCAGTGTGAAATGTATAGCTGTGACTTTATTTTGTGGCGAGTCACATCCGCCACGTTGCAGTGTTGTTAAGCGGACATTTGTGGCTTTTTATAAGGAGAACGCTTGCCAGGCGAAAACCCACCACGTCCTGGAACACTGTCGTAGCTTCCGTTGAACTGTAGTGCTAGTCGGCTATGCATCGTATAGACCGATTTTGCACTCTATTATTCGCAGTCGGTTGACAGCCAAAATTCTTCGTTGGTTGGCCCTATGGCTTAGTATTGAACCGGCAATAGTCGTTGAAGCCGGTCAATGATGTAAAAGAGTCGCAGTCGAATGATAATGATGCGGGTGAGTAAACACATTGTTCATAGAGGCCAGCTTTTTCTATTATATTGTCCGGCTCGCAACCCTTGTCCAGCTATCCATGCTGGACTTGTCATAGGGACGGTGAGTGCAGTTGTTTCTTGTGTCTGAATATGTCCAAAACAGGAAAAAAGGCTATTCTCCGCAAAGTGACTAGTAATTCCTTCAAATGTAAGTGTGATTGTCTCCATGGCCAAGTGAAAACTCCATGAAAGATCATCGGAAAAGCCGCTTATACGCGCGCAATGCTGTCCGTGAAATGACATCAGAAAAGCTCCTGGTAACTGGAGAATCGGAATGTTTGAGGCATTGAAGGTAATCACGCCAGAATTGTCAGTCTCCGGTTGGGGAACAGTGGATCCATGTAACTACATTAGTCCAGGTGAATAAATTGTTCTACTGTGAGTACGAGGCGTGCTAAACTCATTTGTTTAGACCCCGTGGTGGTAGCTTCTCCAGAATGGCGGAAAGAGCTCCATTTGGAACAATGTGTGGGTTCTTCATCTCCTGGAGAAAAGATCAAGCATGTAAACCCGCCGGCTATTGAGGGTGGGTCGACCAGTCCCTGTGCGTAAACCTTCTTGTTTTGGCGGATGTATCTGTGGAAATCTCGGGAGGAAACGGGCAACGGACAAGTGGCAGCCAAACCGAAAGATAGCAATGAAGCAAGAAGCAAAAACACAGGCTACTGGCGCGCAACGGTGCCTATGATGCATTAAAATTTATGTAATTTTGTTTAGTATACATGATTTGCAAGCGCCTTCTTTACATCACGTCGCTGGTGTGCCTCAGACTACAACTACTAGGTAGAAAGTAGGGTATAACAAAGCGTGTAGACAACGTTAAGCGATTAATATGATTGTTGGAGAGTAACAGGTAAACCGATGATGATGACAGCAGACCGAATGCGAGCGGCATCTTATGTGAAACTAAGGACAACTAGGTTGAGACCGAATGCGGGAGAAACATAGGTAAAGCAACGTTCCAAGAAGAAAAGAAAATTTAAAGCATCAGCTATGAGCGTAAGAATGCGGACAGCAGTGCCAAGAGTAACTCTTGAGAGCAATTAGGAGACGATAGTCAGGATGAAAAAGGTTTACTACTAAAGTGTGCTGAAGCCAAGGACGCTCTCGTGCGAAGTATGAATCGATCAGTTCGAAAAAATCACCCGTAATATCCCGGTAGTCTGAGAGAACTCTGAGAGCCGGAGACCGAACAGACGAGACTTGAATAGTCGACACAACATTAGGCCTCGTTGTAGTCCCGGAGAATTTCACTGATCAGATGATGACAAAGAAGAACATGGCACTAAGCGTCGCTCGTCTGATTGAAGGTTTGAGGGTACAGGTTACTTATGGAAGTGCCTATATTAATAAAGGGTAAACAAGTCTAGCGGGCTGTCAATGTAAGCAAGACATAGTTTTGAGTCTACAGAGATTAGATCGGTATATCTTGCTAAGCTGGTAAACGGTCAAAGGAGCATACCGGTCAGATGAGACTAGGTTATTACAGGGCACTGAGCGTTGGCAGTCCGATTAGAGGAGAAATGATGGTAGAGAACTTCATAGGGAGAGGAGACGGTCCGGATAGACAGAGGTTTACTTATAAGGTGTGAAAAAGTTCATGGGGCTCGAGAGGTAATGGAGACAGAGCGTTCGATCTTCTCATCAAATGTCGGTAACGTCACAGCAGTCTGAATGAATTCGGAGAGCATGGGGCCGATCAGACGAGACTGGATTAGTCGGCACATTGAGAGTATGTCGAACAGTTAAGGTGGGAAGGTAAATAAAGAGTCAGCGGAGACGGATGGGTTTGGGATGCAAGAGGCTACATGAATATAAGGTATGCAAGTCAGGCAGGCTCGCAATGTGAGAGAAGTTGTGTGTTGGTGATACAGAGCCTAAAACTACATTTCGCTAGTTAGGAAGCAGTCAAATAGAATAATAGGTCAGGGCTCTGAGAGCACGCTATGCGGATGAAGAAGAAATAAAGACAGGCCGCGATAAGGATAGGACAGAGTCAAGAGTTTACGGATACGGATAAGAAATGCGACAGTTAACGTGGCTCTCGAGGTAATTGTGACAGAGCATTCAGTCTTCCGAGCATAGCAGGCAGCGTCGCAGAAGTAGAAGAGAAGAAGACCGATCTGCCGAGGTTGGACTTGGTCGGCGCACTGTGATTGAGTCCTATGGTTCATTTGGGAAGGTAAGTGGAGTCAGTAGGATTGGACTGGTCAGAGATAGAAGTGGTAATATCAACATAGGGCGAACAAGTTCAGCAGGATATCAAGGGGAGGAAGGAAGTGCTTGGGACCGACGGGGCCTAGACCGCTAACATCCCGATAGCCTGGTAGCAGTCCCATAGAATTTGGCTGATCAGCTGAGGCTGAGTTACGGATGACAGAGACTCAATCGTCCGATTGAAGAATGATTGAATACGAACGACGCTCAGTCATCTGAACGATGGCTAGTAATGCCACAGGAGTCTGAGAGAAGTTGGAAAGCAGGAGACCGATTAGACGAGACAGGATTAGTCGGCGAAACGTGATGGAGTCCAACAGCTAATTTTGGGAGGGCAAATGGAGTGGGTCGAGAGGTGGACAGGTTAGAGGTGGAGGTGACTATATAAATAGAAGGTGAACAAGTCTAGCATGCTGTCAGCGTAAGTGCGACATAGCTTGAGTCTACAGAGTCTAGACCGTTTAAATGTTGCTGGTCTGGAAAAGGTCAAAGAAGCAGACCGGTCAGATGAGACTGGGTTATTACAGGGCACTGCGAGTTAGCAGTCCGATTAGAGAAGAAATGATAGTAGAGAATGCCATAAGGAGAGGAGACGGTCCGGATAGACAGAGGTTTACTTATAAGGTGTGAAAAAGTCCATGAGGTTCATGAGGTATTGGGAACAGAGCGCTCGGTCTTCCGAATAAATGCCGGTAACGTCACAACAGTCTGAGAGAACTCGGAGAGCAGGGGACCGAGCGGACGTGACTGGATTCGTCGGCACACTTAGTGTAAGTCGTAGAGCTGAGGTGGGAAGATAAATAAAGAGTCGGCAGAGATGGACAGGTTCGGGATGGAAGAGGTTATATGTATATAAGGCATGCAATTCAGGCAGGCTCGCAGTGTGAGAGAAATGCGTGTTGGTGAAGCAGAGCCTAGAACTAAATTTTGATAGCCGAAGAGGATAATAGAGCCGGGCACTGAGAGCAGGCTCTCCGGTTGAAGAAGAAATAAAGGCAGAGCGCGATAAGTAGAGGACAGAGTGGAAAGTTTACGTTTACGGATAAGTAATGCGACAGTTAACCTGGCTCTCGAGGTAATGGGGACATAGCGTTCAGTCTTCCGAGCAATAGCCGGCTGGGTCAAAAAGTCGGAGAGATGGAGACCGGTCAGCCGAGATTAGATTTGGTCGGCGTATTGCGATTGAGTCCTATGGTTCATTTGAAAAGATAGATGGAGTCAGTAGGATTGGACTGGTCAGAGATAGTAGTGGTTATATTAACATAGGGCGAACAGGTCCAGCAAGCTATCAAAGTGATGGAGACACTGCTTTGGATCGACGGAGCCTAGACCGCTAACATCCCGGTAGCCTGGTAGGATTTCCAGAGAGTTTGACTAATCAGATGAGGCTCAATTAGGGTATGGCACAAAGAGATGGCCGTCCGATTGTAGAAGGATTGAATACAGACGGCGCTCAGTCAACTGAACGATGGCCAGTAACGTCACAGCAGTCGGATAGCAGGATACCGATCAGTTGAGACGGGATTAGTCGGCGATATGAGATTGATTTTGGAGGGCAAAGGGAGTGGGTCGAGAGGTGGACAGGTTAGGGTTGGAGGTGCTTATATGAATAGAGGGTGAACAAGTCTAGCAGGCTGTCAACGTAAGTGCGACATAGCTTGAGTCTACAGAGTCTAGACCGTTTAAATGTTGCTGGTCTGGAAAGGGTCAAAGAAGCAGACCGGTCAGATGAGAATAGGTTATTGCAGGGCACTGAAAGATGGTCGTCCGATTGGAGAAAGATTGAGTGTACAGGATACTGATGGAAGTGCCTATATTAATAAAGGGTAAACAAGTCTAGCGGGCTGTCAATGTAAGCAAGACATAGTTTTGAGTCTACAGAGATTAGATCGGTATATCTTGCTAAGCTGGTAAACGGTCAAAGGAGCATACCGGTCAGATGAGACTAGGTTATTACAGGGCATTGAGAATTAAATAAATAAATAAATAAATGAACTTTTATTCTCGACCATGCGAGACACACCTTTACAGGCATGATCATGTTTAGCTAACAGTCTGATCAAAAATGTACAAAAGTACATGTTTGGCATAACAGTGTATGTAAGTGTATGGGTATATATATATATATATATATATATATATATATATATATATTTATATATATATATATATTATATATATATATATATATATATATATCTGTATATATATCTGTGTATATATATGTAATTGTGTATGAATGTAGCTTGTGTCTTTGAATGTGCTGCCGCATTTTTGACTGTTTGTTATCGTCAGGAATGTGTGCATAAGCGCTTGATGTCCTTGGGTTGGATAGCACTTTCCGGATATCCACGGGCCAGTGGCTTTATTTTGTGGCGAATCACATCCGCCACATCGCAGTGTTGATAAGCAGACATTTGTGGCTTTTTATAGGGAAAACGCTTGCCAGGCGAAAACCCACCACGTCCTGGAACACTGCCGCCGAACTATTTGCTGGAACGGGTTAAACCCCAACCACCCAGCTGGCACCACGAGGAGGTAGTTCGGCTAGCCCGAATCCGGCTGGCTAGCCGAACAACATGGCTGGCTAGCCGAACAACCTCCTCGTGGTGCCAGCTGGGTGGTTGGGGTTTAACCCGTTCCAGCAAATAGTTCGGCGGCAGTGTTCCAGGACGTGGTGGGTTTTCGCCTGGCAAGCGTTTTCCCTATAAAAAGCCACAAATGTCTGCTTATCAACACTGCGATGTGGCGGATGTGACTCACCACAAAATAAAGTCACTGGCCCGTGGATATCCGGAAAGTGCTATCCAACCCAAGGACATCAATCGCTTATGCTCACATTCCTGACACCAACAAACAGTCAAAAATGCTGCGGCACATTCAAAGACACAAGCTACATGCATACACAATTACATACGTATATACACTCATACACTTACATACACCGCTATGCCAAACATGTACTTTTGTACATTAGTGATCACACTGTTAGCTAAACATGATCATGCCTGTAAAGGTGTGTCTCGCATGGTCGAGAATAAAAGTTTATTTATTTATTTATTAATCAGTGAGTAGTTGACACCTGTTCAGATCCAATCTACCTTTCAACCGACGCAACAGAGAGGAGTTGATGCGTGTGGGACGAACGACATATAACCGCGCGCTAGGAGAGTGAAGGGTGTCCAGCAATAGAGTTTGGGCTGAGCCTTCAGTTACTAGTGGATCCTACGGTGGCTCATAATAGATCAACAAACCGGATGAGCTGTGACGCAAGCAATCCAAGAGAATGAATAAAGCAGGCAAGGAGCGACTCCTACAGAGCTCCGGATATCCGCAGAGTTAAATGGAAGCTATGGCAGCTAGCTGCTGCTAGGCAGAGATAGTGGCTTTAGAAAAGAACGAGTCAGTGGCTGGTGCAGCCATAGTATTAAGACGTTTGCCCAATACTGGATACCTATAGTGTCGATGAAGAAATCAACATACGAGCGAAGCTTAAGAGAGACAGACGGCAAAAGATAATGAAGGTTGGAGAGTCAGGGAGTGCCTACTTGTAAGCTACATGGAGTCAACAATGACTAGCTGCTGTCAAGAGGAGTTGACGCGAGTAGGCCGAACGACGCATAACGGCGCGCTAGGAGAGTGAAGGGTGACCAGCAATAGCGTTTGAGCTGAGCCTTCTGAATGGCCTTCAGAATGGCCTTCCTCATCAGACTTTCGGTCGTTTTCGGAATGATCGTCATTGGCCTAATGCTGCTGGATTCTTGGTTCTTGTGAATTGGCGTGGTCGCCACTTTCGTAACGCGCAAGCACGGAAGAACACCAGGGGCTGAGAACAAAGTTCTATTACACAACACGTAGCCTAATTAACCAACGTAGTCTTGTTTTTGTGCTCCTCCGGTAATTAAGCAGGAAAGGCGCTCTGGAAGGCAAACGGGTGAGAGTGCCGTTAATGGAGATTCAACTTTGGACGCAAGCCAAAACAGTTTCAATTCTTCGCTACAGTTGGGGCTGGGTTGGCGGAGAGTAACCAACTAATTATTAATTAGTCAGCTGTTCCCCGTAACAACGCTTCTCTGCCGCGACGCTGCCACAGGTCTATCCTGTGAGGATGCCCGACTATACGCAGAGCCGAACCGGTGGCCTTATGGTTGCGAGCCGGGCGTGCAGACCACTGGACCACAGGTGGAAGTTCAAGCGTAACTAAGCAATGAGAAAAGACGGCAAGTAAAGACATTTCTGTGTGGCTACATCTAATATCATTTAAGTAAACCTACCCATAGATGGTGCTTACGCTTAAAATCTTAAGTCCACAACATGCGAACCCAGGAGCTTCTTAAACGCCGACAACGACTTTGCTTCGACCATGTCTGAAAGCAAGTTGTCCCAAATATTCACCGCCCTCCACTCTGAGCAGGTTTGGTTAGCGACTCGCTTCCAATTCGGTACGACAACCCTGTACCGATGTGGCTGGCTTGCCGAGCTACCTCCTCGTGGTACCAGCTGGGTGGTTCGTTTGTGCCACGTAGTGGCACATATTGGACGGCAAGGAACTTGGGTAATAAAAAAATAAGTTGCATCAATTTTACAACATAAACTGCGACTATGTCAAGTATTTTTCACAAAACGGCTGATATCTCTGCAAATGAGGTTGGTTGCTACTTTAAGTGAGGTCTAATGAAATGGGTCGTCTTTGGCTGTTAATTCGAATTTCAACCATGGAGACTGACTTCAGGAGCATCTTGCTTGGACGTTCATTCCATAGCTTTGATGAATTCTATTCGCTGTTTACTTCATTTCTGCATCGCACCAACGTCAGTGTTGTTGGCTGTAGTAGCCAAAGAATGAAGTATCACAGCGTGAGGTATGATCGCATCCGTTATACGTGCTTGCGTTGTAATCGCCGCAAAACAAGGAGCAAAGGAATACGGCGTCTAGTATGTGGTTTATAATGTGGCTGACCGTTAAATTCACTTCTCGAGGCACCGATTGCAGTGCGCATGTCAATGTTGCTCGGGATGGCTGAAAGCTAAAGGTGCTACCGTTCCATCCCACAACCATCCATGCAACCGTTTTTTCGAAAAGCACCTTCTAAACTGGCGAGTTACGGAGGAGGAATGTAATCAATCTGCTAACTTATTTCGCTACAACACCCCTGCGTGCGACATAAAGCCATATATCGGCAATGCATTAAGGACACTCGTCACCAGCTACGACGTCCGTAATGTATGCCTCAGGGTGCGCCTGCCTGTGTCATGTAGGTGAAATGTCCTGTTATTACTGCCAGTCAGTTTGCGGCAGGCCCTTCAGAGCATGGAACAGGAAGGTTTCGTGTGGCCGTCTCTGAAAAGGCTAACTTACGTATGTGCGTTTGCTCGTAAGCAGCAAGTTCAAATTTTTCTGCGAGTTCCACACGTTGTGTGCGTGGATGCAACTCGTGGTGCAAACTGCTTTGGGTGCGTAGGATATTCGCCGTTAAATTTCGCTACAGTTTCAATTTGTACCAGTTCTTGGTAACAAACAGCATGGGTTACGGCCTACCAGGTTTTATGGGTTTGTGTGTAAGGAAAGGTTAAATCGTTAGGGAAATTATTTGGTTTATTCGTAAGGCCATGGGCCATGACTTCTTTTCACGAACTTTCGTTATCGATAAAATGGCTGCTGTAATGCGCGCAGCACAAGCAGTATTCCAGTTTGACCTTCTGCTGTGCTACTTTCATATCCGCGAGGCCGTTTGAAAGTACGTGAGCTAAGTGAATTGTTTTATTCCGTTCTGTAGACTAATAGGTTCCGCATCCGTTATTTATTGCACCGGATGGCTACAATTGATACGGCGACCGAGTATGCTACGTTCCGAGGTTCACGCTATTCTAGGTTCCAGCAAGGTCGTAGCCTACTTCAGAAGACGGATCCTTATGTTGTACGGTATCTAACATCACATTTGATGTTCAGCAAGCTTTCCCGGGCGAACTACGTTCAAGCGAGATTGGTGCTTTTTGGGAACACCATCAACAACCGTGTCGAGAACACCAATCTTAGATTGAAGGAAATAACCCATGCTTCCGACCGCCTTGCTGTGGCTGTGAGTAGTGTGGAAGCTGTCTGAAGTTCTACTGAATGAATTTTAGATGCAATGTACATACCTCTGTGACAGATATCAGGTGTTTGAAGATGAACGTAACGCCTACGTGCAGATGCTGATAGGCTGTCTAACAACCTACGCTGACACCCTGCTAATGCTTCATCCAGCAACACCGAATTCGATGCGGTTTACTCAGACCTTGGAGCGGGACTGGTATGCCACCTGGTATGTTTCTACCTCCACGGTTTGTTGTTCAAGATCAACACCATCGATATGACATCAACTGCGCAAATGGCACGTGCACCTGCGCAGCTTACGGGCACACGTATCTACCGTGCGTCCATTTACTGACGTTATATAATGAAACGCAAAGGCCGGCAGGTAAAACAGCAAATCTTTTTACTCCCATTTTAGAAGACATTCGTATCCGTAGTCGATGGTTATCGAATTACAACCTGCCGGAGGATTCCATGTTGCTTCAGACTTTAAAGGTAGCGACCTCAAGGCAGCCAAATTCCAACATAGCAAAACTGCTTGCTCGGCTTAAGTGCCTAGAAGATTTGAAACCCAGTACGGTAGCAGGGTTCATCGATAGCCTCATTAAACAAACAGCTGAGCTTATAGTCGTAGCACCAGCTGCGTCCGTCGTAAGTGAGAAGCCACACTACCAACCATCGCGTAAGCAACCAGGGTGGCACATATCCGATAGGTTGATTACATTTTGCTTCGCTTGCGGTGAACCAGTTGCAGGTACGGGCGCTCATTGCGTGCGCAACCGGCTACTGTGCCTCCGCAAATGCTTGGTGAAGAACAAAAGCGACGGTTGCGAAGTTTGCTCCAGGGACATAGCAGCAGTTACACTTACCAAGAAGCCGCCACACACATACATGAGTTGGAATCAAGTAATTTAGTTTCAGCTTTGCGTCGTACACCATCTCCGAATATAACGATATACTCCACCCCATCTAGTTCCCCTGCGTACGAAGGCAAGCGTCTTTAAATAGCTATTCACCACCTCTCAGACACTTCGGATTTTGTGACGCGGTACCCTGTTGCAGATATGCATATGTGTCACAGAGTAAGGATAACGCACCCGGTATGCCTATGCGCTTACAAAATGACACGAACACCGCGGCGGAGCTGCAGCCTATCTGCAAACCTGCGTTTGCGCATGTCATAATATATTGTTACCTGCATCCTCCTTAGTGTAGATCTGGATTCCACTGCAAATGAAACGTTTGCTGGAAAAACAACCGTTTTTAGGAGGACTTTCATGATTTGCTTGCCAGGCAGTAAGTCCTGTGCCACTGTCATTAAACCACTGCAGCCGATGATTATGACTTTGCCTAACTACTCAAAGGCCAGCCTGTGAGAACACAAACTTGGCCCTTCTTAGGGCCACCTCCTGTTTCGTTTCCGTAAGCTTCCCCTTGCTAACCCGAGGCAACTGCTCGGTTGACGGCATTGATTGGAACCTTTGGCAAATGAAGCTGACGGTAGCTCTGTACTCCTCACAGGAATGACCTAATTGCTGTTTAACTGGGCCTCAAAGTCCATTTATTCCTTATTCATAATGCTTTCCTTTAGGTAGACTACTTTTACCTCACTCCTTAGTGATCCGCTGTGTTGACGTGACGCATATGACGTGTCCGGCACAGTTGCGTGAGCATTTTGAATGTGGCTGAACGACAACGTTCCCGGAAGTGTCATCTGTGCCCATACGTTTCTTGACAGTTCCGTTATTATATGTATGGAATCATCCGCATATGCCCAGTGCTGGTAAAAATTAGCTATGGATGTCGCCTGACGGACCTTTATGGTGCTCTTGCAAGGGGATTTTTGGCCCACTGCCTGATCAGGTACACCATGATCAGTGACTGGCATTACTAGTGCTAGTACAATGATACCTTTGTACCCTACCGCATCACCGTTGCACGACGCCCGTTTACGGATGCTGGGTGACTGAAATTATTGGTGCTTTTGCAATAACAGACATGTGGGATAATGCAGACACTGGCACGGGATGCACGTACCGCTATTTTTAGAGGATACGACAGAAAATTTTGGCGCTGTGCTATTAAGACCTAGAAAAAACAAGCGCCTGCACAAGGTGTGTGTTCTTCTGAATGCATGTTTGGTAACTGGCATTAACCGTGCCGTTGCAGAGACCTATGTAGGCTACTAAACCTCCAGTGCACCAGGCCTGTGCTGATATGTATAGAGGCTTCGAGACCTATATACTTAGTGATATTGCTACGAGATTTATGTAGGCTACTATACCACCAGTGCACCAGGTCTGTGCTGATTTGAATAGTGGCTACGAGACCTACATTCTTGGTGATAGTGCTACGAGACACCTGTGGGCTATTATACCACCAGTGCACTAGGCCTGTGCTGAAATGTATAGAGGCTCCGAGACCTATACCATTGCTGCTAGTGCTAAGAGACCTATGTAGGCTACTGTATCACTAGTGCAAAAGGTCAGTGCTGATAGATATAGAGGCTCCGAGACCTACACTCATAGAAATAGTGCGGAGAGACCTATGTACCTTGTGAATCCCTAGTATCCTCAAGCTTCCAAATTCCCGGTTCCACTCTGGCCTCTGGCTCATCGCCGCGTCATCACAACTGTCATCCACTAGGTTTATGATAACCCATGACCCATAACCATGTAACTTGCCAACATGTTCATTCCTTCGTCACATGCTCGAGGTGACGGTGGACTTGCGTTGCTATCATTATACTCAACCTGTGCTCATACATCAGTTTGCAAATCTAGTGAGGCACTGCGGGCTGCGGTGTTCACTTCGTCTACTCAGTTTACAGTTGTAATGGCATGTGGAAGTCTTGGAAGAATCTCCCGGGCGGGTTTTAAGTACATTTTTACTGAGGCTGCCAATGGATGTCTATTTAATACCTGGTGACTTTACCCTACCTGAAGTCTGCTGCGCTGAGCACACCTGTGTTCAGAAACGGTGACACGCGTGACGCGCCCTCTTGGATAATTGTATTACTTCTCTCTATTTGCCTTCCATTTTGTGCCACATCTTCGGAAGTACACTCAATCGACTCGGATAGTCGAGACCTATCCAACGGATTCTGTCTTACTGCAGTACTACTAACGACACACTGGTAAATCCTGAACACCGTCTTTGACAGTTCATTCGGTAAGACCTGCTTGTGAAACTGCGTTGTTTTTTATTTTTCCCACTACATTGGGATACCATTCGACGGAGCGCTTTTAAGGCTACTAGACAACACATTACTTATTGCGGTGCACCTATAGATACCACAAATAGAGACTATTTTGTGATCACGCAATTAACGCTGTAACTCCCTTAGCGCGTTTTGCCACACAAAGCCTTTGTGATATATTACTGCCTACTGTTCACCGTGAGCACATGATGAGCCGACGCAGTGTCTCAGCTACCCAAATGAACAACGAATCCAAGGTCAATAGTGGTCCAGACACGTCAGTCACCACATACTCGCTTTGTTCCAATTCCATCGATGGGGCTACAAAACACTGTATGTCGATCGACGGCTTGTGTGTGTGACGCATGTTCAACCAAACCATTGGCTAGGGTCATTCAAGCGCTTATGGCGAAATGTGAAAGTTCAGCCCTACCGGTCACAGAACAAAAGGAATTGAGCGCTAGCTTGGTAAAAATCCACTGAACTTGAGTCGCAGATTAGTGTATTAAGTAGCCCGAATCCTAGACCTGTCAAAAGGCGAGAGCTATTTAGTAAAGAAGCCACACAGTACCGTGAAAATAGCACACCATTTTTGATGGACTCCAGCGAAGACAGGCCTGTCGAACGACCTCCCAAGTTTTGTGAAGTGTCTCAAGGCTTAAACAGCTATGCACAAACTGCAAGTTCAACCCTGTCACGGGTTGGACAGCAACCTTTGACCTCCACAAACAGCACAACAAACGACGTTCCGCGTATGCATTCATGTAGCAGCGCAGGCTCTCCCTGCACAAGGAACAAGATGAGTACTCAAACTAGACAAATGTCACCAGTAACCACTCGCAGCATAAACAGTTAGTGCACAACAAAAAAGCTCTGACAATTATGTGTTCAAATGTACCAGAGCCCACGAGCGAGTCGTTAAAAGGTAGGTAAGTGGAAGAACAAAACCGATAGGCAGAGACATGCTGTGTTCTCGAAATTAACTTTCCTCCAACTAGCCTTATGCGCATTTCCCGAAATTCATCCTCGCCGCATTTAGGACAACCTCGGTTATTACGTGTAACATTTGGCAACACTCGCGACCTGGAGGATGTGTTCCTGACAGGCCACAGGCTAACGAATTCCTCTCTCAGCGTCCGCATTTTCCCAGATAAACCATGGAAAGAAAGGCAAAAATGGAAATCCGACCCAGTCACGTCAACGACATGATGCGACGAAGAAGGTAGTGCTGGTCCACGGTATTCCAGAACTTAACCGTGACGATATAAATGAACATCCGAAGCACGATATGGAAGAGTGCAGGTACATAACGGAGCTCTACAACATACAAAATATCGCGACTTTCAATGTCACCCGTCTAGCGGCCTCCTTAAACTATCAGGGTAACGTGCCAAAACTTTTTAAAGTCACCGTGGCTGCACCTGAGATGGTATCAACGGCCGTCCAAGCGTGGCACGACAAAAGCAAATTTGGGCCACTTGAAGTAGTTTAAGACCGTTCCTAAACAAAGTACGGGCCACAGATACAGACGAACCGGACTCGGTTGTTCCTAACTCAGGTCAGACAAATGTGCAAACGCATCTGACAAAAAGCGTGCGCAGACCGGCACAATCCGTGCCGGTCAACCACAACGAACCGAGCTCCTAATGTGTCAACAGATACAGTGCTGCTGCACAAACGCTCAGCGGCTCAACTCTAAGCTACCTTAATTGCGCCATCAACATAACACAATCAATTGGGATATCATAGCTGTAACTGAAACATGGCTCTCCATGACATGCTCGACACGGAAATCGAAATCAGTGATATGTCAGTTATTCACAATGATCGTCCATCTCGCGGTGGCGGCGTTGCTCTGTACTGTCGGAATTGGGTGAGATGTGAGGCTATTAACGAACGTCACCTTGCTGTCTCCGATGCTTTGTGTCGTATACGGGACCCAACCCAACATGAGGTGCTGTCATCCAATCAGCCCATACAACTGTCCAGCCAATCACCACTAAGCTGGAACCAACCAAACGATATACCCCAGTGATTCTGGCAAACACGTGAACTTCCTGTTGACACTTTGTTGACTCTGCTTGTCAGTATCTCTGGATCCGCTGTACCAATACTACCGGTCGTTTCCACGATCTAGTATTCTATCCACCTACTAGAACACTTCGGGTTATATCAACTGGCGACGGAATTGGTAATTAAAATGGCAATTGCAACAGACGATCTCCGTGCAATTCATCAACAGCAGTCGCAGTTCGAGGCCGCTCAGCTCCGTGTACACTATACTATAACGCGTAATCTCTCCCTGGTTTCCAAGGACAAGGCACCGCTGGATGAACTTATCAACATTGAATCAATGGTTTCTACAATTCAGATTTTCCAGCATGACGCTGCATCGGGTGTTACTTTTGAGTTCTGGTTCAAGCGCTATGAGGACAGGTTTCGTGTTGAGTTCGGTGGGAAGGAGGATTCATGGTGATCACGAACACTGCTTCGTAAGTTGGGGATCACGGAGCATGATCGTTTTGTAAACTATATTTTGCCCAAACACCCACGCGAATTTTCTTTTGATGACACGGTTCAGTGCCTCACACAGATTTTTGGTGAACGTTCCTCGCTCTTCAGCACACGTTATCATTGCTTAAAACTCGTTAAGCACTCCATGGACGACTACATTACCTAAGCAGGTATCGTTAACCACGAGTGTGAACGTTTTAAACTTGCATCCATGACCGAGACACAGTTCAAGTGTCTCATGTTTATTTGTGGTCTACAATCTCCGTCAGACGCGGACATCCGCACACGTCTTCTCACCAGACTGGAGCAAGACCCAGACATAACGTTGCAGAAAATGGCTGAGGAATGTCAGCGCCTGAACAATTTGAAGCATGATACCCGTATGGTGGAACAGCAGCAGATTAACCTGGCAGATGTCAGACCGGTCAGAGCACACAAACAGGAGTCCAAAAAGCCACCAACAGTACGTTGGAATTGTGACGCATGGCACTACGCCTCGCAGTGCACTTTTCGCCGACATCCGTGCAATCAGTGTCAACGCTTTGGTCACAAAGATGGTTTCTGCAAGCCACGCAACTCAACTAAAGCTGGCAATTCCAACAAACGGTTTCCGAAACCACCGCAGAAGGCTAGTCGCAGCATTGTTGCTAGCTATCGAGTCAACACGACATCGCGAAGACGCTATCTAACAGTGAGTGTAAACGGGTATCCCGCGACTCTCCAGGTAGACACAGGATCGGACATCACGATTATTTCGCAAACGATTTGGGAATCCATCGGACGTCCTCCAGCTATGCCAACTCAACAGACAGCCCTTGGTGCATCCGGAACAACTCTCGGTTTGGTTGGTGAGTTACGTTGCTTGGTATTTTATAATGGTCAAAATTTGAGTCTATATGCTACCTCATTAACCAACCAGGATTGAATATTCTCGGCATTGCCTGGTTAGCTAATTTCAATCTTTGGGTTATTCCGTTTGATAAAGTCTGCGAACTGCCACTGGGCATCAACATTCCTCTCGTAATAATCGATGCAGGGCTACAGCAGTCCATTCCACAACGGTTAGTTCAGCGATATACACTAGTTTTCCAGGAAGGACTTGGTCTTTGTAGCAAAATGAAGGCCCAATTGCAGCTGCGAGTAGATGCTAAGCCCGTTTTTCGTCCTAAACGTCCGGTGCCTTATTCTGCATTAACCAGTGTAAAGCTAGAGCTGGATCGCCTACAGCTAGCAGATGTCATACAACCAGTCGATTACTCGGACTGGGCTGCTCCAATCGTAGTGGTACGTAAGGCCAATGGCTCAATTCGTGTGTGCAGATTTTCAACAGGTCTCAATGACGCCCTTCAGACACACAGTTATCCACTACCAGTCCCAGGAGACATTTTTGCCAAACTTTCAGGCGGTAGACTGTGTGCCAAACTTGACCTAGCTGATGCACATCTACAAATCGCCATTGACGATGAGTCAAAGGAATTGTGACAATTAACACAGACCGTGGATTGTTTCAGTTTAACCGAGTGCCTTTCGGGGTTAAAACGGCACCAGCTGTTTTCCAGCAGCTTATGGATACCATGCTCACGGGCACTGACGGCGTTGCAGCTTACTTAGATGATATCTTAGTGGTCGGAACAAGTCCAGAAGAGCTAGCAGTGAGGCTCGACCAAGTTTTGGATCGTGCAAAAGAGTACGGATTGCGCTTGCAACCAGACAAATGCAGCTTACTTTTACCACAACTTAAATATCTGGGGTTCATTATTGATCAGAATGGACGTCGTCCCGACCCAGCCAATATTTCAGCTATTGTTAACATGCCGGCACCAACAGACGTCCGTACGCTATGCTCTTTTCTTGGCCTGGTTAGCCACTATTCTAAATTTCTCCCGGAAATGCATCGACTGCGAGCACCTCTAAACGCACTACTCATGAAAGAGGTCAAGTTTACTTAGTCAGCAGAGTGTCAAGCAGCGGTAGATCGGATTAAAGATATGCTGACTTCCGATCTCCTTCTCACGCCTTACGATCCCAAACTTCTAATGGTGGTATCTGCCGATGCAAGCCACTATGGCATCGGAGCCGTGTTGTCCCACACTTTGCCAGACGGTTCTGAGAAAGCAGTTATCCACGTGGCACGGTCGTTAACATCATCAGAGCAAAATTATTCCCAGGTTGAAAAGGAAGGCCTGGCTAGCATATTTTCTGTCAATAAATTTCACAAAATGCTATATGGTAGACGTTTCAAGTTACTGACGGATCACAAGCCGTTGCTGACCATAGTTGATTCACATAAAGGCATCCAGGCAACTACAGCCAGTCGTCTACAGAGATGGGCTCTATCCTTACTGGCCTACGATTTTAGCATCCATTACCAATCGACCACAGATTTTAGGCAAGCCGATGTGTTGTCTCGGTTAATTGCGGATCTTCCTGCAGACAACAGCGAGACAGTGATTGCTAGTGTTAAAGTGGAGCAGGAGATCAATCGGGTAATTCTCGACACCGCGAAATCCCCACAAGTCTCGCTAAAATCCATCTAGCAGCACACATTGCATGATGCCGTAATACGTAAGGTGATGAAGCACATGAAAGAAGATTGGCCATCGAGGGTATCAGATGCAGCACTCATCCCCTATCACCGGTGCCAAAACAGCTTATCAATCGTTGACTCGTGTTTGCTTTTCGCTGAACGTGTGGTTGTTCCATCAGCTTTACAACGGCCCATTCTCACCCAACTTCACAAAGGCCATCAAGGAATCACCCGCACCAAAGTATTAGCTAGAAGTCACGTGTATTGGCCAGGGATGGATGATGATATGTCACATCTGTGTACGCGGTGTGAAAACGGTGCGATCACGCAAAAATCACCAAACAAATTGGCCCGTGTGCCATGGCCAGCAGCGACGACGCCGTAGGCATAAGTATATGTAGATTTCGCCGGCCCAGTAGATGGTAAATCTTATCTCATCGTGATTGACGCTCATAATAAATGGCCTGAAGTTGTAACAATGCCGACGACCACTGCAGTCGCAACAATTAGACAGTTGCATCAAATATTCAGCCGATTCGGAATGCCGGAGACATTAGTCAGCGATAATAACCCACAATTTACCAGCGATGACTTCACAACATTTTGTCGTTCCAATGGGGTGGCACACATATGCACACACCCCTTCACCCGCAATCGAAAGCTCAGGTTGAGCGATTGGTCGACACATTCAAGCGTGCACTTAGCAAAGGGCGAGGCGACGGCCCCAGGGACGATTACATACACACATTCCTAATGATGTATCGAATCACACCACACCACACTTGTAACGGAAGGTCACCGTCGGAAATGCTGTTTAACTGTCAGAGCAGGTCAATTTGGGACATGATCGTTTCGGAGGTGAGAGAATTAGCCAATTCGAAAGCAACAGAATCTGCGCAACCCAAACAGCGCGTAATAGCGAGAACATTAAAACCAGGTGGCTTGGTATGGACAAGAGACTTCCAGCCGTCGCAAAACCGATGGACGCCATGTGTAATCACCAGACGGATTGGTTGAGTCACATGCCTTGCAGAGGTCAACGGTCAGACATGACACAGGCATTTGAACGAGCTCAGCCACTGCTCTGATAACAATCAGTATTTACCTCCTTACAATTCCCAGTTTGATTTTCAGCTATTACTGGAGGAGTTCTCATTGTCGAAACCGACAAATGCAAATACGGATCGAGTGGAAAACGAAAGCCAAGCGTTGACTTCAGATTTGGATGCGGTTCACAGACGCCCCGTACGCAACCGCCGACCACCCGATCGTTTCATCTATACCCAACGGTTGACAACTACAGGCAGACGTGTCAAAAGAAGAGGGAGGCGTCGTATACGGGACCCAACCCAACATGGGGTGCTGTCATCCGATCAGACCATACAACTGTCCAGCCAACCACCACTAAGCTGGAACCAACCAAACGATATACCCCAGTGATTCTGGTAAACACGTGAACTTCCTGTTGACACTTTGTTGACTCTGCTTGACAGTATCTCTTGATCGGCTGTATCAATACTACCGGTCATTTCCACGATCGAGTATACTATCCACCTACTAGAACAGCTCGGGTTATAGCACTTTGTTTTGCCGAATGCAGCTAAATGGCCGAGGTGGTGAAACTTCGAAGAAGACGTGGGATGATTGTCTGTTAGCAGCTGTCTACAGGCCATCGAACTCCACCGCAGACCGGGATGACATTCTGTTAAACGCGCTTCGTTATGAAGTTTCTCAAAAGTACTCACATTGTCTAATCTTGGGCGTATTTAATGTACCCTCTATTGTCTCAGCGACTTCTAGTGGTTATTACTTCAAATCAAAGATTCTCGAGTTTATGGATCCAGCAGCTCTGTACAACCACGTGCACCGACCAACTAGACACCGCGGTTCAAATAAGCCATCGCTACTGGATTTAATTCTTACCAACGAAGAGTTGCTGATTGAGACAATTTCATACGACCCACCATCAGGCAACAGTGACCACTCAGTGTTAAATTTTTCCTGTGTGTTACGCCAATACTACTGAAATCAGACATGAAAACCGACGAACTATAACCAAATATTCCGTGCCTCACAGCCCAACGACAACCATCAACTGGGACCTCAATCTGCAGCGCACGGCAGACGACGCGTGGAACGAACTATAAGACAAAATTAGCTGTGTCACGCAAGCAGCCTCTAAAGTCATACCATTGCGAGTGCCGTGCCGGACCAACACCCGGATCCGAAGCAGAACGCGTAAATGGATTAGCACCAGAGACGAGATCTGGAGACAAAACGCGCAGAACAATTGCGACGCCACCTGGGAGAATTATAAAATAGTGAGGAATTATTGCACATCACTGATTAGAGCCGATAAGTACGAATGGCAAAAAACATGGTACTTAAATTCACGAACAAAAAACTGCTGTACAGGTACGTGAACAGCGAATGGAAAATTAAAACAGGAATACCACCACTCAAGACGGATGGTGGCCTAACAACTACTGCTGTGGATGCTGCGAACGCATTACTTCTGCAGTTTGGCACAGTGACTGCAAACGCCATAGAACATTTGCCAAACCAGCATTCACCCAACGTGGTCGGCATATCAACTGGCACTTTTACCTCAGAGCCTGTCGCTAACAATTTACGGTCTCTAAGAGAAAATAGTGCTCCGGGAGTCGACAAGCTCAGACCCAAAGTTCTAAAACTCTTGCTCCCACCATAGCAGCACACCTCGCAAGCATGTCCAAAGTCCACTCAATTCCCAAACACTTCCGTCTGAGTGGAAAAGCGGGATAGTCACTCCGATATACAAAGGAGGTAAGCGATCGGATCCTGCCAACTACCGACTCATTACTCTCCTCCCTGTTTTATCAAAAGTAATGGAATCGTTAGTTGAAGATGAAATTACACGATATTTTGAGAGTCTGAAGCTAATTTCTCACCTCCAACACGGCTTTAGGCGCAAACGAACTTGCCTCACAAATCTGCTTCTTGCTCGGGATTCATGGACCAAAGCGCTTGATGAAGGATCCCCTTGATGTGATTTACCTAGACTTTTCGAAGGCATTCGACAGAGTCAATCACTTAGCTCTGCTTCATAAGCTTCGTGCCTACGGTATCCATGGTTCGCTACTCACCTGGCTAGCAGCATACTTGCATGACAGAACGATCAATATCAGAGTCGCCGATGCCCTCTCGGAAACCCACTGCATCTCCAGCGGTGTTCCTCAAGGATCCGTCCTTGGTCCCATCCTTTTTCTGGTCTACATTAACGACCTCCCGGATACTATTCAATCCTCGATGCGAATTTTTGCAGATGACGCAAAAATCTGGAGTTATTCGCTCAACATCAGACTGTACCCTCCCCCAGAATGATTTGGATCGAATCAATAAATGGGCAGATATAAATCACCTCCCCCTGAATCCTGCCAAGTGTCACCTACTGTCATTGCGCAGCAATCTTACCAACACGTACCTCTTGGGGCAGTAGGTTTTAATGCTCGTGACCACAGAAAAAGACGTATGTATCATTGTGCAAGAAAGTCTAGGGAATTCGCTCAAATGTTCGAAAGTAGCAAACGTGACGAACATGAAGCTGAGACTTTTGAGGCGGGATTTCGGGGTTTTTGAACGACGGTTGGTACCCATGCTTGTCAACTCCTATATCCGTCCCCAAGTCGGATATGCTGTCCAGGCTTATTCCCCATGGTTAAAACGGGACATTCCTCTCTTAAAGCAGCCCCAACGAAGAGCTACGAAGGCAACACGCGGATTATCTGGTCTCAATTATGAAGTGCGTTTCAGTTTAATCGGAATGTTTTCCTCCGAATACCGACGACTCCGCGGAGATCTCATTCTTGCATACCGAATATTAACGGAAAGCGATCACCCGTGCAAATCGCTGCTCACCCTAGCCTCATATAAGCGATCGAGAGGTCATAACCTCAAGCTGATAATCCAACCCTCCCGATTAGAATGCAGAAAATATTTTTACTCTCTTAGAATCTGTTCACAGTGGAATGACTTGCCAGCGCATGTGGTAAACACTCCGAACATTACAGCCTTCAAACAATTGTTAGACGTTCAGCTGAGTGACAAACAACACATTGTGGTGTGGTGTACTAAGTTTAGACTATTGGCATTTTAGTTCCATGTCGGAACCTAATGCTTTTTATTTATTTTGCATTTACCATCCTATGCGTCTTGTAATGCCAGTGCTTTTATCCCGTCATACACCATTGAACTATTGACCTATTAAAATACGGAGGACACGGGCGGAGCCTCCTTGGATAGATCGTACCAGTAAATACCTGCTCAGGAAGTGCTCTAAGTGTTGCCGAACTTACCAAACGTTCCCTGACATAAACGAGTAAGTTCTTCGGATTTTGCGAAGCTCCAGCCGCCAGTTCCTTTTCGTACAACACCTATTGCTAGTTTTGCGGTAACTATTGTAGGTGCTAGTTGATGGAGCTACACGGTAGGGCCTCCAGCACATAAAGCGCTTCTGGAACAGGTACTTACCAGTGGTATCTATCCACGGCCACCGCGCTCGTGTCTCCTTTCTCCTTGCAAGCGGACGTAGTGAGCAGACGCCTATTTGAGTTAAGACTTAAATTTATCCCAGGCCGCCTGAACCGTAGCAACCACCGATTGCCTGATAGTTAGCACGCCGTATGTTTGGAAATGGCTTAGCCATGCTCTGGTGACGCATAGTCAGAGTACACCTGACCGATAAACAAACATGCTCACTAGCACCTAAGGGAGAGCTGTAATTGATATCACCTACGCAGTCCAGTGACGTGGCAAACACTAAGTGCGAAATACACAGTACTTGGGCATCCATGTACCTAGCGGGGAGGTCCACGAACTGATAAAACGGTACTTGTAGCGTAAGCTCAGGTATATTTGCACCTAAAATACCTTCTGCCGAGTTGCAAGAAAGACGTGTCCAGCAAACTTTTGGTAGATTGAAATCCCCCAGGAGCAGACACCTGTTTGCGGAATGGGCATGAATAAAGTCATGCACCTCTTTGGACGCATCCACAGGGCTTATATACACCATTACAACGTAAGTTGAGCTGAGGAAGTGCTAATCACTACCGGCAGAGCTTCGACAGTTTTATCTGCGGACTGAAACGTAGGTACTTAAAACATCAACTTCCCATTTAACGTAAATCGCAACGCCCCTGCCTTGTGGATGTCAGTGTTTAGTACTGTGGTAACGTGTTGCATCCATTATCATCATTCAATGAAAGTTCTTTATTGAACGTACTTCTCCCACGGTGTATATGTATTTCACTATCAACCACCACTATCGGGGTCTTAACTGCCGTCATATTTGTGAAGCTGTTCTCAGCTTTCGTTCCGCCCCACCTGGAATAGTGCGTCCAGGCTTGCCCGCTCTGTCTCGTTCGGGACAAAATGGCGCTCGAAAGGTTTTGTGAGTAGGTACCAAATTAGTCGAAAGGTTACGGGGCAATCGTACCACGAGTGTCTACTTAGCTTGGGTATGTATTCAATGCACTACCGACGGCCTCGAGTCCTAATCCTTACTTACTACATTACAACAAGGAAGGTTGGACCTGACTTGTGCTGGCTATTTAGCCCGGCTAGGTTACCTTGTCTTCGCGGCCATCCCATGAAGCTACAGAAGCAGCGTTCTGATGGGAACAGGGCGGAAACTCGGTTATGGCGAAGAGTTACCGAGCGCTGGAAATCGCTTCCAGAATGTGCGGTCAGGGAACCTACGGTTAAGGGTTTCGACCGTCAGTTAGATGCTCTTGGGTGGCAACACGAAAACTTTCCCTTCTCTTGACAATATCCATCATCCAACTTTTAGTTCATATCCGGTCATGCTCTGCACTCTTTGGGGTTATCCTTCATTTAACTGACTTTCATTCCCTTTTATCTTCCTTTTTCTTTCTAATTCTTTCTTACCTCACGTGACCTACACGGCAGGAACTGTAAGTGCAAAGAACATGGGCAGTAATTGGTTGACCAGGGTGTGTTACGATTGTGTTTCGTTTTAGATCTATCAAGACCTCCTAACAAGTTAACATTTCCTGGATCACCAATCCACTCAAGAAGAAACACTCAACGGAATTTTCCTATCGTTCCAGTCCATCTGAATTTGGATCTTACCTCCCGCAAATAATTAATTACCTTTACGTTTACAGATAGTTCCATATATTCAGTTCAGGTTGGCGGTAAATTTTCTGTTGTTGCAATTAATCCTTGGATTCTTTGAGTAGTAGGGAGCAGGAGCGAGGCTCCGTTAACCGGTATATCTATCTGTGTCTAAACAGCCAGTGTACTACTTTCATTCCTTGATATTTCACTGTTACCTGTCACCATACATTACCCTGCTATGTATCATAATACGGCCACAGAACGTTTGAGATATTGATTAGAATTTTCTCCATGCGAAAAGGATCCTACCGGTATGCTTCAATGAATCCACCATCATTTTGACTGTCAATAAGCTGCTCCCCAGCCGACAGAGAAATAACCAGCTTATTGCTTCGTTTTCCAATGAGGGAAAAATAAAATTGGCGTGATTTTTATTAACCAGCTAGTGATTCATCCTCTTCATTTATTGAGGTCGCTCATTTTGATGCCACGATTACCAATAGCAACCATCATATTACGGCATTCAAACACCAATTTTCAGGTTAAGCAAACTAAACAGTGTACATCTCCGCGAAGTTCTAATCACGTCCCATACAGCCAATCGGATAGCTTCGCCATCTTGAATTCTCATTGTTTGCTGTGCTACTGGTGGCCACCTGGTTCGGGGTGTACCCCCGAAACGTTTTCTCCTTACTACGGCTATGGTTCAAGTTCAAGTTCAGTTCAATTTGGACAGGAACGGTAGGAGGATTCCCATGTGTGTTCCTTCTTCAATGCGTCGTTTGAACAGGATGGAGTTCGCGGGAGCGGTTTGGAGCCGAGAGGAGCCAAATCAATACACACGAATCACATAACGGTCAACCAATCAATGCCCACGCGGCCTGCACTAGCAGTCCTCACTGTACCGGCCACGTGAATAGAATAAAGGTTAAGAGAAGGGAACCAACAAAAACAAAATAATGGTAATTGTAGTACAGGAGAGAACGTGTGGTTAAGACAATAATAGTAATAGATGTGAGGAGCCAAGGAAATAGATGTAAAAGTTAAGAACTAAAAGGAAAGGTCTGAAACTGTAACCCAAGG